>CM075810.1:12786418-12794788 GCA_037975025.1 Excoecaria agallocha
GTAGGACGAGAACTTTAATGATGTCAAATGAGCTGGAGCGACCACTTAACGTGATCAGTTACCCCAGAATGTGTTGAGGTGACCACTTGACATGACCAATGCCTCAACTGGCAATCTAATGTGCATAAATCAACTATCAATCATCTCTGGGTGCTATCGCGGTATGTATCCTTATGGCTAGTCATTATATCCTAGAATCTAGAATTAACCACTATACACTAAGGGCAAATGCTTTTGTTCATCTTATGTCACAATTTTACATAACATTTCATGCGACTCACATTAGGCCATCATTCTCATTTGCCCATTTCTCGTTCATTCATCTCATCATGCATACATTTATAATAAACATATGTAATATTATCTAAATGTGATGGGAATATGCCATCATTACATTGTGTATCATTGGGCCATGCCATGTTTATATGCATACATTATGGTTTTTCACACATTATTATATCTCGCACGTTCCCATAATCAATTCAAGCTTTCATATAATGATACATAGTTAGTTATTACGATTGCCCATTTAACACATATATGAGTACCATTATGTCTACTTAGTCCACATTATGTCCATTTATTATTTTTTTTTGAGTTCCAAACCAATCATACTAGGTCTATCCATTATCATAGTATGCATTTCATGTTAAATATTCAATTAATCATCAAATTATCACTTGATATGCTTTAGTTACTATTTGGCTCCATGATGTTTTACTTTTTTTAATTATCATTCATTCCATGGTAACTCACTAATTTACTAATTCATCTTGGTTTATTTTATCATTCTCATTACTAACTCTTTATATTCCTATACTTTACTATTTGATTATCATTAGTTCATATGCACATAAGTTTGCTTAATTCATTAATACATTTCTTTCATGTTTTATCTTCCATATTGAACATAATTCTAACCTTAAATTTATATTTTTTTTCTAACCTTAATTTCACTTACATAATAGTTTCCATAACTAATGTATGTTTTAAACTCACATTTTCATACATTTATCATTATATATCTTATAATTGTTCTTTCAACTACATTAATCTTTCATTAATTTAAATCTAACATGTTATCTCTAATTATATTTCCATACAATTGACATCAAATATTTTTTTTCTATCATTTAATTTCACTAATTTACCATTTATTTGAATTATAATCCACATTTAGCAATTTCTCCCGAATTGATATATTAGCAGTTTAAATTAATTTCCCATGTTTAATCATTCTTTTATATGGTTTCTCATGCCAAAGCAATTCTTTGACAATTAATTCCATTATTCTATCTTTAACTTAAAATTTATATATCAACTACATCAAAAATCCTAAAACACATAATTAGGGTTCATATGAAATTAATTATTTTAGGTATCCACTTACTTATTCTTCAACCCCTATCCATTATTTCTCCTCATTTTCCATTTATTTATTCCATTTCTCCTTATTTCCATTTGTTTCCCCTTGAATTACCATGTAAACTGAATTCTTTAATAATTATTTACTCAATTTGTTTTCATCCATAATTCCAAATAAACTTAAAATATAAATCTTCACATCAAAATTTACCTAGAAATCTATTAGATTCATCAAAATCTCACTAAATTAAATTACTTAAATTTTTGCTTTAAACTTCTCTTCACAATTCCATTCACTTTCTCCACTCAAAATTTGAATTTTTCATAATTTTTGGGCTGCTAAAAGATGATAAGAGTGATTCAAATTGATAGAGCTTGAAAAATTATAATGAAAGAGCTTGAATTAAGTGAAAATGGTGGAAAATCACTAAGATTTAGGTTATATTTTTGGATGAGAGGGAGAGCTGATTTTTATTCCAATTTTTGTCTAAATATTTTTTGAATTTGGGCAAATATTCTGCCCAAAAAATCATTTGATTAAAGGGTAGACAAATCAAACCACTTTATGTGGACATAATTGTGCCACTTGTCAATTTCTCATTTCTCATCCATCTTTATTTTATTTTTTCACAAAAATTATTCCAAAAATTCCTAAATGTTATAATTAAGATGTTTTTAAATTTTAGGTCAATCGAAATTCATTTTGATAGGTTTCAGGGCATTGAAATATTTTCAGACTATTTGAAAACTCAATTTTTTGCCTTTTTTCAAATTTCAATATTACCTACATCAAAATTCTCTAAAAATTTTCCCAAAAGTGCAAAAATATATCTATTATGATGTGTATAAAATTTTAGATCATTCTAACATCATTTTGATATACTTTCAACTTCGATAGAAAAATTCATTAGTTTAGAATCCAAAAATTCAAAGTTGTCACAAAAGTTATTTGTCACTCCTAAAAATTCATTTAGGCTAATTCTAATAGGTTTATCCAATCAGAATAATTTTTATAGGTTTGTGAAATATTTTCAGACTCGATCAAACTTGTTATAAACTTTGTTACAGTTAAGGAAAATTCTTCGTTATCTATTTTGAGAGCTTATTCAACCTCAATTTCATCTCAAATTATACCAATAGACCTGGTGTAATCTATATTTTCTAATAATATAACACATAGGATGCAAATTAGAAGCTTCTCATAAGGTCACCCATCCTAGTATTTCTCTAATCCATGCACTTTTAACTTCAAGGTTCTTATGGGATCCAATTTATTAATACTGGTATAATCACACTTGATATCACTCCAACGATATTATTCATGGCTAAAAGAAATAGTATTCATGAAGATTGAAAATTTCGACCATTATAGTAATAATATAAGCCTATTGGATCAACATTGCTAGGGTTCATTCCTAGTTTTGTTATGAACTTCTTGATCCACACTGTTTTCTTTGCCACTTTAGAAGCTACAATGTACTCAACATTCTGTTGTCGAGTGTGCTGTCATTTCCTATTTTGAACTTTTCCAACTGATTGTTCCTTCACACATTAGTAACATAAAGCATGATTATGATTTACAATTGTCTTTGTTTGATTGAAAGCTATCATATGTATACCTATTTACTTGTAAATTGTAACATCCTACATTTACTCATAAATTCGTATGCTATCAATTTCCATTGGTGACTTTGCATGGTTATTTATCCCTTTATTGATGATAATTAATTATGTAATTTAAAATTCAAATCTCAATTTATTTTAGCGATGAAATATTACTATTTATTTGATAAAAATTTTAGCAGCATAACACCTATAAAGTCATGCTTACCAAACCTGAAAATTATCAAATATCACTCTCAATAGACAACCTCCACCTCTACTGCTCCAAAAACAACACAACACTTTTAGTTTCAATCATAATCCATCATCACAACATAACATATATCACATAACCATCATTTAGGTAATCGTCATAATATGAGTTTACTATTATTTAGCTTTCATTACATAATATATTACATACCAATGATTCAAAACTAATACATGCTACAAAAATTTCCCTACAATCCATAAAATTCCACATGTACATGCCATTTGTTCTTTTTCATTTGGTCTTTAGATACCTATCTCTGGATGCAGTCAAACAAATCACATGCTAAGGAACGATATTGCCTACTGGTGGATACACTACAAAAAATTTCATTTCTATAACCTATATTTAAAAAATTACCATTTTACCCTTTATATATTATTTATTATTCTTTAACTAAAAATTTATTCCCTAAGTTCCTTAAATTACCTTGTTGTCTTCACTAATGCTTATTTTCATCTTTCTCTCATCTAACTATTAATCAAGTGAAAAATTCACACAAATGTTACCCTTTTTGGTTTTTTTTTTGTTCTTATTTCATTTTATTCTCAAAATTTAAATTTTAGTCCTTATACTTTTTTATGTGATGGCAAATTATAGTTTGGTCCCTGAACTTTTCTTTATTTACAATTTTATCCCTTTTTCTATTCAATTATTTTTACTCTTTTAACAACATTTTTAATGCCAATTTATATTTTTACCCCTTTTTCTTGCATAATTATATTTTTATCCCTTTTTCACCAATTAATCTCATTTTTTATCTTTTTATTATTTTATCGCACAATTAACATCTTTGATGCATAATTCATCATCTAGTCCCTATTTTCTTGTATAATTACCTTTTCACTCCTTGTTGACCAATTAATTACATTTTTACTTTATTTGCTATTTAATCGCACATATGGGATCTTTTATGCAAAACTTACTATTTTGTCCTCAATTTTTTGCATAATTATATTTTTGCCCCTAATAGTGCCTAGTGAAAATCCTCAAACGGAATATGCTGAATGAGGACTCCAATGATGGAAATGGGCTAGAGGGGCCATTTGACGTTATTATACTACTTTAGAATGAGTGGAGAGACCACTTGACATGACTCAACTGCATTATAATATGTGTGTATGAAATGTATGTGTGAGGTGACTACTTAACATAGCCAATTTCTTAATAATCAATCGGGTCTTATAGTGCTAATGTAGCATTGTCACTATAGCTAGCCATTATATCCTATGATCCTGGATTACCCACTGTTCATTAATGGCAATTATTTTACTTCACATTATGCTATAATTTCACATAATTTAAGATATCATTCACATTATGTCACATGTCGTACTTTCTCATTTCTCATTCATTCATCATTATCATATATGAAATTATAATAGAAATGGTGAATATCATATAACCTTGATGAAATATGCCATTTCCTTTATGTATATCATTTGGCCATAACATGTGCATATATATGTCATGTGAGCTTTTATTCATTCTTATATCTTATGTGTTTTTAAGATCATTTCAAGCCTTTATATGTTGATATACATTCACATTACACTAGTAGTCATTTAGTACGTAATTTAGCCTCATTATGTACATTTGCATCATATTATGTCTAAATCAAATTTGGGGTTATAACCGTTCATACAAAGTTTATTTATCGCTATAATGTTCATTTCAAGCTACATATTCAATTGCTTATTAATTTATCTCATAATACCTTTGTATAACCCATTCGGCCACACTTTGCTCGTCAACATGCTTTATGAATTTTCTTGTAATTTCATATCACATATGTTGCTTTATTCATATTAAGCCTTTATTTAAAAGTATGCATTTAAATTATGGTTATAACCTTTTGTTACATAATTGATCACCATTATGTTTAACTTTTGTGAATTTTGTATACATACAATTTAATGTTTAAATTATGCATACTAGACTCATTTATCATTGTAATACCCAAATTATGTAAAATCTTCCATTAATGAATAAATTACCATATAATACCCTTATAATCACCATTTGACTACTTTAGGTTTTCTTACTTTCCATTGTTTTCTTTTTTAATTCTTAGTCATTGCATGTTCTTACATCATTTTATTAACATATATTAATTTATTTCATGTTTATTCTTAAATTACCATAGTTAAATAATGTGAACTTAAGCTAAAATTTAAAGAATTAAATGAAATTAAGTGTAGAATTGTATCAAATAACCTCAAAATAACTTAAATTCACTCACTTTTCCTTGTCTTTACCTTTTCCTTCCTTAGTTTTTTCTCTTCCTTGAAAATGCTCTTTAGGCCAATTTAGGAGGGAAAGAAATTATGAGTTTATGCCATGAATTTTAACAAATAAATGCTACCAAACAACTATACTAATAATTCTCAACAAATCCATACTAAAACCCCAAATTAATTCTAACAAAAATTCCAGAATTTACCTAATTAAGTTAAATTTCTCTCACTAGAAATTCCCAATTTTCAAGCTTCATTTTGCTTTATTCTAATTTCTATGATGAAAAGGAGTTTTATAGTGTATGTAAGTAAAATTTAAGCTTAAAATTTGTTGGGAATTGAGAGAAGTGGGGAGAAAATGGTGGAAAGGTTAATATAGAAGGTAAATTTAGTTTTGGAAGGAAGAAGGGGAAGAAATGGTAGATTTTTGGAGAGATTTAGAGAGAATTCTTTACTTCTCTATTTTGTCATTTAGTGGACCAAATGAAAGGATATGATGTAATCATTTACTATTTGATCTAATGGCTTATTTTTAAGCCATTTGTCACCACTATTAATCAATACACTCTTCCAAGACCAATTTATGATTTAAATGATTTTGACCCAATTTATTATGACATTTGTAACTTTGAACAAATTAAAAATTACCTTTAGCCCCATTAATTTAATTAACCTCAATCTTTTATCATTTTTTAGAATCTAATGTTCCCATTATCAGAATAATCTAAAATTTTGCTTAACATGTAAAACCATATATAGGAAGGTGTGTCTAAAATTTCAAGTCATTTTGATAATTTTTTGGTAAATTTCCCACTCCAATTGAAAAATTAGCCGGTTGAAACTCAAAAATTCAAAACTATTAGAAAAATTATTTCTCATTTCAATACCTCATTTAGGCTATATCTTATAGCTCTATACAATTAGAATAATTTTTGAAAGTTTATAAAATATTTTAGAGCCTGATCAAATTATGGTCAACTGGATAACTATATTGAGGAAATTTTTTATTGTCTCTTTTAGTGACTTATTTGAGCTTAATTTCTTCTCAAATTATACCATTAGACACCATTTAATACATATTAGCTCATCTAGTGGTTAAGTGCCAAGTTCCAGGTAGGTTAACCATCCTATAATTTCTATAGGCTGCGTAGGTTTAACAATTAAGTACTTACTAATTCTATTATATTATGCTAATTTAGTCACACCAAATACCATTCTTATGTTACTGTTCATGGTCTAGAATGTACTAATCATTTTAGATGAAATTTTAATGCATTACACAAATCACCTCTCCATATACTAAGAAAATTTATTTAGTCATTTGAAAGTATTTAAGGATGTTTTTAATTGCCATCTAGGGTTCCATCCTATAATTTGATTAGAATTAGCTCATGACACTCAAAGCAAATGACACATCTAAACGTGTATATAGCATAACATATATGTTAATCATACTACAAATGCATATGGGATCTTCCTCATGTTTTCGCTACTCTTATGTTTGAGGATACATAGTTTTAGAAAGGCTTTTCCCATGTACCATAGGAAAAAAATCTTTTATAAGAAAGATTTATACTAAAACTCTTTATTACATTATCTACGTATATTGAATGTTAAAGACATTGTATCTATCTCTACATATCCGTACTCCCCACATGTAAGATGTTTCTCAAAGGTCTTTCATGCTAAAATATTAGGATAAATAAATCTTTATTGTCTGAAGGATGGAAATATCATTTTCCATGATCAGTATGCCATCCACATATAAGACTAGGAAAACTATTGCACTCTCATAAACCTTTTTGTATACCTAAGGTATATCCTCATTTTATGAGAAACAAAAGTCTTTGATTATCTCATTAAATCAAACTTAGCTTTTAGCTTATCTAGCATTGTCCTCTTCACATAAGTAGGTCAACTCCTTACATTCATATGAGAGACTATAGGTTTTTTGTTATTCTATATCTTATAAGGAAATTATTTACGTAGAACTTTGTATAATGCATAAACAATAGTTTTCAGTGCATAACCCTAAAAGAATTTAGTCAAGTCTGCAAGACTTATCATGGATCAAACCATATATAATAGTGTTTAATTCTCTTTTTAAAACACCATTATGCTATGGTGTATATAGAGGAGTCCATTAAGATAACATCCCATTATCTTTAAAATAACTCTAAAAATCTTAGCTTAAATATTCTTTACCTTAATTTAATCTTAATGTTTTAAATTTTTAGCCAAGTAATTTATTTTCTTCATTTCTTAATTCTTTGAACATTTTAAAGGCTTTAGACTTTAACTTTATTGGATAAATAAAGTATAGATAACCTCATTTAAAATGTATGAACATTGGACCATATACATCTGAATGTGTAAGTTCCAATGTTTCTCTAGTTTGTTCACCTTTACCACTAAAGAGCAAATTAGTCATATTGCCCAATAAATAAGGTTCACATGTTTCAAATAAATCATAGTCAAATGACCTTAAGTCACTAGACTCGTGTAACTTGGTAATAAATTGCAATGCCATAAAAAATAAGTTTTTAGGCTATCTTTCTTAGTTATTATGTTATATATCTCTTTTTTAAGATTAAGAACAAATATCCCACTTTGAATTAAACCAAAACAATATAATAAATTATTCTTGAATGAGGATCTTTTGTTTTTAAGACCCCAACCTAAGCTTAGGAGAATCGATGGATAACATAAATAAGATAAATAATAAATAGAGAATGGGACGTAGATGGCATTAATGCATAAAGTAAGGGTAATTTGGTAATTTGACCTTTAAGTATATAGATGCATATTTAAAAGGCCTAAAATATAGACTTAATTGGAAACTTTGAGGAAGTCAAGGAATAATTGAGATGATAAAAAGAGATATGGGAGCATAGT
>CM075810.1:13394988-13659187 GCA_037975025.1 Excoecaria agallocha
GAGATTGGGCTCTTAAAAATTGCTGGAGAATTATTAATTGGGCCTCTAGAATTAATTATAATCATTTGGGCTTAATTAAATCCAAATTAAATCTTTTCATAAAAGACTATGCACAAAATCCACAAACTAGGCCCTTTGTGCATCTAATTGGATTTAAATACCCAAATGGATTCCAAATCCAACCAAATTAAATATGTGAGTTCCATAACACTTATGTAACATATATAAATTAATTTGGTCCAAGAAAAATCCCTCCAAGGCCTTCTGTATGGAGTTGAAGTGTAGCCCTCTTCTGGAGGGCTTCCTCCAACTTCTTCATTCCTTTGGCCCTTTATAATTTCTCCAATGGTCCTATTAATTATTATATCAGTCCTATAACACTTATAGTAGTCTTATAACACTTATAAGACAATAATAATTAATCATGAAATACATTATTTCATTTAGGTCCAATTTACAGAACATTTCTCAAAAGTTTCGCGGACAATTTTATTTGATCATAATTAATTAAACTCTTTAATCAATTATTATCATATTCTCCTCTCTACCTTTATAATAATATCAAATATTATTATCCTTGTTATTTTACCATTTTACCCTTTTCTCTATATGTGTGTGACCTATTGGGTTCCTGTCCATGTTGGCAGTATAATATGTAATTGTGAGTTCTATTCAAAACTCACATGATTTAAACTCCTTTAAATCATTTTATCAATCTCTATTGATATTTTGATACATCATTATACAAGTCATGATTGGCCTCTAGCTAGGCATCATGACTACCCAAATGTCAGGAAAGTCATGTGGTTTGACTGTACCCTTCCATAGAAACAATTACCGTGCAATTACTCCTTTCACCACTCTTATCTCAATTAGATTTTAAGTATGGATTTCTGTCAACTCATATAAATCTAATTATGTATGTGCTATTAATTTAACCATTGTTCCTAAAATGCCCTTCATGGATCTCCATCCATCTCGGCATATTACTCTGGCCAGAGATTCTCTGAACAAGGCAATTATAGAATCATGCGAGATAACTTCCCTTGTTAAATCTAGGATGGTGAATCCTTTGTCAATCACTCAACTATCTTCAAGTAGGTCATGATATATCCAATCTCCTAACTATGTTCACTCCCAGTTGGAAGTAATCAGTTATGGAGTCAAAGTATACCACTTGCTACTTAAGATAACTTTGGTGATCTCAAGTCTAAGGATACTTGCACAAAGGCTATGAAGAGATTCCTCACTGACATAGATTTAATATCCATATGAGGATTCTCTTTGCAGGTCTCTAATGAACTTGTTCCTCTAACAAGCATCCACATGTTAGCTTTGATTATCATCCATAATCACAATTATGAGAACCATTGCTTGAACCATTCAAGAAGCATAACATGTGCTAGTCTGTTCGAATTAACAATGTCCTATCTTGTTAATTCTATGACTAAGGATATTTAGATATTAAAACATTTGCATGCGATAGACATCTCACATCATGAACACCTTCATGATTGCCTTTGCACTGTGTTTATAATATCTAGGACTTCATTTATTAATTTAAGATTTACAAACTCATGTATTCAAACACAGCATTAATAAATGAATGATGCCTTTTATTAAGAATATAAATTTCATACATATGAAAAACATCCCTATTACATAGGCTCTAGGGCATACTCTCTAACATCAAAGGTATCATAGACTATTCTCAATGTTATTAAAAATGGATTTGCAATTAAGAGGATACTTAAATGTTTATTAGATAGATGATGTGGCTGAGGGGAAATCCACCTCAAGTTAAGTATTCTTGCTTGGAAAAGGTGCCATCTTGTAGAGTACTAAGAAATAAACTTGTGTAGCCCTATCAATAATGGAAGCTAAATATGTCATTTCCTTTGCTATGGTATAAGAGGTAGTTTGGCTAAAATGGTCTGTAAACCATTCAGAACTAACTACCTAAGAGGAACCAATGATAGTTTATAGTGATAGTTAGTCATCGATGGATGTACCAATATTAAGTATCAACACACCAAAGATATTATTGCATAAGGAAAAGTGAACTTACAGTACATTTCCTCATAGGATATTGATAATTGTGAATTATACTATATTTTTGGTATATTTTTAGGCATTTAAATTAGTTAATTTGGTTTAAATTTGGTTGATTTTATGATTAATTAGTTAATTTATATGTTCGTAGGTTTAATTGTAAGTTTTGGTATTTTTCAAGCCTTAATTAAAGAGAAAAAATAGTTAATTAAAGAATGGAGAAGTTAAAAGGGCAAAATTGTAATTTTGGAAAGTTAACAAAGTTATCTCATGAGGGACAATAGATAAGCACTCGATAGAGTGCCAAAAATCACTCAATTGAGTGACCTTACAATCTTTTGATTATTTTAATCACTCACTTAACACTTACCCAAAGAAGGAAATCACTAACACTAGGAAGAAAACACTCTCTTGAGCGTCAAAACCACTCTTCTAAGTGTTTCTTTATTGGTAATCTAACAAGGCACAAAACTTCTTATTTTGGCAGTATAATCTAGCTATAAAAGCATGACAAAAGGATTGGAATTTGAAGGCAGCTAGTTAGATGTAGGAGTGACAATTAACTATGAATTTTAGCTTTAGTTTTTGTAGAGTAGTTTTTAGGTTAATTTTTCTTTTTATATTAGTTTTTAATTCTCTTAAAAAATCAAGCTTTGTATTGGTCCTTTGAGAAATCATCAAGACCGAGTTTGAAGATTTATGAGTATTATATCTTTTTATTTTGATTTTTCTTTTATTTTATTAATATTTGGTAAGTAGTTTTCTTCTTTTCTGCTAAGGGAAATTTGAATCCTTATTCTTATATTGTAATGAATCAGTTTGAGATTTAATTCTATACAAGTTTGTTTATTTCTTAGTTTTGAGCAAATTCTTATCTCTAATTATTATTGGATTTGTAGCACCCTTATCCTATAATCTGTACATATCACTTTATCCAACTCATTACACATGAGTTACTGTGTAACATAAACATATAATCAAACTTAATATATAAGAGTGCTACACTTCTAAAAGAAACTATTCAATGAACGATAAAGTCTCTTTTACACATTACAACAACTGTTTAACACATTTTTTTTACATACAATATCTCTAATACCACAAAATCTTTACTATATATAAAGAGCCCAAATACAAGTCTATAATTGTCTCTCTCGTTGACTTGAGTTGGCCATCCAGCTACAGATTTCACCCCAACAACCTACATGGATGAAACACCCGTGCTAAGCTACAAAGCTTAGTGGGGAACTAAAAATATGACAAACGACCACTCACAGTGATCGTCAACAAGCACACACCATGTCTCAAATACAACAATGATTTATCACAATGAATAAAATTTAACATTCATATCAACTTATGAAATTCATAAAAATTCAATGGTAACATTTACATTTATGCTACATTTACCATGTATAATAATGTAAGCTCAATGTCCTATGACTTTAAATTCAACTAATAATCATGTGAATAACCTTTGAATTAATACTAAACCATACTAGCATAATTATCCATTATCTTTTTATCTATACTCGTATGTCTATGATATAAACCCATTATAATTAAAATGGCAAAACAATACTTCCAAATGCCATGAGATCTTTATAATATTATAAGGTTACTTTATATAGAATAAGTTACAAAAACAAGCCTATCAATTAAACATAACAATTATACAACATTGCCAGATTATTCTTATATACCCAGGTTATAGGTCTTAGTTATGCATACATCACACCGTAAATAACAAACACAATTTCATTAAATGTGTACATATAAACAATGTGAACATATAAATATATTCATAAGAAAACTATTTCAAAAACATTGGTTGTTACTGACTAACTCTTATAATCTTTAATATGAAATATGCTTATGCAATTATAAAATTGTTACATCCATTAAATATTATAATACTCTTTAACCTAATAAAAACTCCTTCATATATCATGAATTGACATACATCTAGAAAAAGACTTATGATCACAAAAGACCCACATATGTATACCATCAATTTATCCAAGGTAACTTTGGTATACAGCCTGCACTATTCTAAAGAGGTGGATAACGGGTTATACGGTGGTACCCGAAGGTACTAGGTCACCCGAAGGCACCAAAGAGATAATAGGTCACCCGAAGGCACCAAAGAGATACCCGGAGGTATAAATTGATTGATTATAACGGTGGCACTCGAAGGTACAAGTCTATTTAGTCACCCAAACGGGGTTGACTACAACCCAAACGGGGTTGAAAATGATCCAAACGGGACCATGTCTATTTAGTCACCCAAACGGGGTTAACTACAACCCAAACGGGGTTGAAACTATCGCAGCTGCAAGGTACCCTTATAGGCATGCCTATCTATCCACTTCCTAGACTCAATGCAGGAAATAAAATCAATTTACTTTATCTTTCATTTAATCATCCATATTCTTATATGCACATGTATACTCTTGTGTAACTGTAAACAATATATTCATATACACAATCATGTGTAACTTTCTGTAAATCTGTGAGCGTATTCGCTGTTGGGTATTACCATTTAATACTTGTAATCTTATTCAATCATGTAACTATTCCGCATGTCAAGACTATACTTATATAATGCCATTTGTACCCATACATATTTATGTAAATATATATATAGTCTCATATCACACTGCCATTATATGCTTTAATAAGATTTCTATAATTTGGTCTGTAGCACTGTAGATTTGTATTTTAACATGTTAACATGTAATAGCACATATGCCTAACCATGTCATTTCAATTAAGTAAAGACATATTCATATATTTCACTTTAACATATTATTTGAATTATTACTCTAAAATAGTTTTCAAGCTTCGAACCCAACCATGTAAGATCATACATTTCTATATATATGCACACATATATTCTACTAGTCATATTACTTCTTTTCTTTACAGGTAGAGTTAATATTTCAAACCATAAGTATCATACGAACAGTCATGGGTAGCATTTTTAATATTGACTATCATGTATGTATTCATACCCACATTTGATCTCTATTGCAGGCAACACTATGTTCATGTTCATTTCATACTTCAAAGCTGTACTTATAGTATACCATTTGGACATGCATATAATCTCATCTATTAAGTGACATTCAATCATTTTCTATCTCATAGGGCAATTACATGCTCATGCACTCATAAATATAATCATAGATTGTACATACCTGTAGTACATTCGCATCTAGTAAGCTTGTTCTTGTAAGCATGATTATCAATATGTATACCTCAATCACTCATTAATCATATGCTATACATATATCAATATGTTACCATATGTCACACACATTTAACTTTCATCATGAACTTATACTTGAACATATGATCTTTAAACAACACATCATGTCACAATCATATTATTATACACATATATGATTAACAATAATTTCATAATTATTCATGGTACTATAACTTAACTATTAATGCACAATTTCCATGATGCATAGGTATACATTCATAGACAATTTTCAATGTAAATGATACAAATCATGCAAATCTATATATATATCCTTTGATACCAATCTATATACACATGAGTTTAGAGCTCTCGTATACTTACATTCAAGGCCTATTTTGTTCAGTTATATGTTTATCACATGGGGGCAGCCAAATATACTGATAAAGGGGAATAAAAAGCAAAGTTATGGGCAGAAATCATGGTGTCACGCTCGCGGCAAGTGTCGCGCTCGCGACAGTATGTCTGGCCCTATGACTTTTACACCTTGTTCCCAGAATCCTGCAAACTGCTTAATAACTTAATCTTGTACTTCATTTTTGATATAGTAAACGGATTTTTTAGAAAAAGTTGTCTTCTACAAAGTTATAGATATACATTTCTAGTTTCTAGAAAATCAAAAATATTTGCAATATCATTTTCAGAACTCGAGATATCTTGAAATTACTAAAGACTGTTCATGAGCACAAGACTACACACTTATCCGATTTTCAAGCTAGGTTACGACCCATTGAGAGACAGAATTAGAATGTAATTTCTTCTTATGAAATCTTTGTCTGTAAGTCAAGTTTAATACCCAATTGGAATCATCTAATTATCGTTTTTCAAACTCAAGATATTACAAAAATAATACAGCTAGGTCCAGTAAACCCAAACCCAAAATTTTCAAACTCATATGCATGACTATTTAAACATCAAAGATTGATGTTTTATTTCAATTTACTCATCAAATATAATTTCATACATTGTATTTTAACATTTATATATTAACATCACTTTAAAATAAACTCAAATCAAGCTTTTAACAATTTTATTCATCCTAACTATATCAATTAACACATGCAAGAGGTAAATCTCTACATCTCCTCTTTTAACTATAACACTATATCAAAATACATCCATATCATATTGTAATCACATATTTCTCTCAAATAAAAACACATGCTTGAAAATTAAGCTCCCAAACCTGGACATGTAATTCAAATCTTCTTTAAATTTTCCTTTCACTCTTAGTCCTTTGCAAGCCCTTTTTCCTTGTCTCTTCTACCTTCTTTTTATCCTTTGCATCAATTCATTCATTCAACAACAATCTTCCATCATTTATCTTAATCCATCATCAATCAAAATAAGAAGGAGATGAAGATGAAGAGATAAACTATCAAGTTAAAATATTTACCTTATAGTTTTATACTAATGATCTAGATTGAACAACATGCAATTATTTCCTCTTCAAGAAGACCTTGAGAAATCATCTATGGCTTTAAGAAATGAGAAGGAGAAAGGAAATTTCTGTAACTCTCTCTAGAATTTCGTCCACCACCATCTCTTATTAAGTTTCTCTTTCATTCCACTAGCAAAAAGACTATTTATAATAGTTAGGAAAATTCCCTTTTTGGTCCCTCAACAAGTTGCATGTCCTTTAATTAACCCACACCTTTTTGCATGTTATAAAGTGATCCCTCCATTTCTTGCATGTTATAAATTAACCTATTCATTTATTCTTTCTCTGAAATTAACCTCTCAATTATTCATTTATTCACATTTGCCCTTAAAGATGCCGTAATTATAAATTTACCCAAAATTAATACTTTTTACTTCAATTACACCCTTGAATGTTATTAAATCAACAATAATAATTTAATTATGACCTTATAAAATTCATACCTTATAGTTTACACATTTATCACATAATTATTGATAACTTAATAACATTTTTGCCCTAATCAATATCTTAACTCTTCATAATTCATCCAATAATACTCAATTAGGCTTTAATAACATGTAATTGCCCTTGAATTCTAATAGGGCCTATTTTGGGTCCTTACAGGATTACTTATTAACTTATTTGATTGAAGGTTGATGATTGATTTCAAGTATGATCTATGATATGTATGTTATTTTATTAATAAATTAGTATTAATGCATTGTTATATTCTGAATTTGAGATAATTATGTATTTGTAAGAGTTGATTAATACTAAAAAAAGTTAAACTAAGAATATATTGAAGTTATTTTTGCTTGAAAAAGAGATTAATTGATGTCTAGGAGTTTAAGACTGGATCTTTATGCTAAGTATTCAATTATTCCTAATAAGAAAGGTTTAATGCTTAGAATGATAGTTTGAATAAGCTATCTTGCATTATTTATCTGGTTTTTCCATAATCACTTGTGTTACTTTTGATTTTGAGTTATTGCAAGATTGGTTGAGGTGGATAGTTCCTTTAGTAGAAGTGATTTAGTTATAATCTATGTTTAATTTATGTTAATCTAGTTTATATTTTTATTATGTTTTACTATTAATTTAGTTTAGGTCCTGTTTTCAATTCAAAAACTTGGGAAATAATCTCATTTTAATTTAATTCAAACATAGATATTTTCCTTAGCAATCCATGTTCCCTTGGGTATTTTATTCAGGATCTTAACCTTATTTCTCTATATTACTAACTGATCTAGTACACTTGCTAGAAACCAATCATGGATATAATCACAGATCCATTAACAAAACTTATACTAATATATGTGTTTTAAGAGATATATTAAATCTCAAAGGTTGCATAGGATTTGATTTTTATTATCTTATATGATCCCTTAACATAACTATTTATGAATAATAATTAAGTTCATTTTTCAATAATACATGAATTTGAATCATTTACTGTCATTTGTTATATGGTTAAGCATGTCGGACAGAGAATTAACCCATTCACATGGGTGTTTGCCTTAGTTTTAACAATGAGTTGACAAAGATAAAGATGAGGTAATTTTTGAACTTACAATGAATGTGAGAGCCTGTTCAAATAAAAGTGTCATTTTGCAGAAAATACAAGATTAATCTTGCTAAAAAGCAAAATAAATACTTACAAAAGGTTGTATGATTTGGATTGAGATCCAAACTGTATTAAGTATAATCGTATGATAAGTTAAACGTAACTAAGCCAGAAGTTATCCCTAAGCGGAAGGACTAAAGTTGGATGCTTTGATGCATCGCTACAGATACTAAAACTGAGTTAGCCTTTGTCAAGGCTACCTAATAAGGATAATGTTATTTTAGAGACAATCAAGAAGTAGCAGTGCGCTCTTTTCTCTTGCACCAATGTTTATTATGAGAAAATTTTTTCATAAGTTTTTGAATAGAAAATGCTCATTTAAAAGGTATATTTTCATTTCTTTCATTAGATGGGGGGAAGTGGTCAAGTTTAGGGCCATTGGTTCACTTAAGACGGAGTTATGGACTCGACTCATGGGTTGGGTCCATGACTTGTCTCACAGTCATGGTTTTAAGTGATAGGCTCACTCTTCATCTTTGCTCATAATATGCCAACAAGTCACAAACTCAAGCTTGTAACCCACCAATGAGTCACGATCTTAGGTCTGTAACTCACTGTTTTTAATTTAAAAAACATTTGGGCCCCATTAAGTGAAGCACATGAATCATAGTTAGTGACTCACTGATCACATACCGAATTGGGTTTTTTCGACCAAAATTCCAAATTTTTTCCCTATAATTAGGGGATCATTTCAACCTTAAAAAAATCTTTAGATTCCTCTTGATCTTAATCCAAAACAATAAGAGAGGATGGGATGTTTTTGGGAATTACTAACAATAATAATAAGCTTCTAACAAACTAGAGATAGAAAAAAAAAGGGAGAAGACTGGTTTTACAAGAAAAAACTCTCATTTTTGCACCCTAGTTTTTGAAGAAAAAATCATGTAAGAAGCAAGAAAAAGAAGAGGAAAAGCACTCTCATTGATTTTAGAATACAACTCTACTGAAGGTAATGTAAGATGCAAAATTCCAGTTTAGAGAACATCTTGATCTTTCACTTTATTAAGAATTTATTTGTTTTTTTTTCCTTTGAGCTTCAAAGTGCTTTGTTTGTGCCTTGTCTATTTGCAAATATTTTGTAAATATGATTTATTTAGTTCATTGTGTAAATATTATAATATTAGCATGTTTGTGTTTATTCTTATTAATTATGCCTGAATCTATATTTTATTTGTAAATTTGGATTAATTTTATGCCTTTAATTGCCAATTTCTCTCTCTAGAGCTCACTTTTTCTCACTTGATAAATTCATGCAAATTGTGTTTTTTGAGGTGTTTTTAATCTTTTAGAGAGTTTGGTGGTGTTTTACATATGTTTTGGACCTTAATTTTAATTTTGAAGGTCTTATTTTCAGCTATAGCAATGTTTCAATAGTGCTAAACTATCCAAGACTGACTTACAGACTCGATTCGTGAGTGAGTCACAACCTGGTTCATGACTCATTCACCGAGTTAAGATCATGACTCACCCAAAGATAGCTTGTGACTCACTAGGAAGGAATGCAACTTTTTCCAGTTAAGGCCATGACTCGGCCCCTTTTAGGTTGTGACTTACCTTCTCATTTACCCCAGCCCATCCTCATGCTTTTTATGATTCTTTTATTTTCCATGTGTTTTTTCCCTTTTGACTTGTTGTATATTTATATACTAATCATATATATATTAGCATGCATGTTTGTTTCCACTTTATGGCATTATCTTTATCTAAATCTTTTTACTCTTATCTAATCAATCACTGTGTTTACCATTTTTGGATGCATGATTATATGGGGTTTACTTAGAGTATCCCAGAAAATAAAAGAGATTTAACTGGACTTGAAGGGTTTAATTCATTTAGTTTATTTGATTTATTTTATTTTAATCAAGTTATTTGTAGTTTGGCATTTATTATTATCATTTTCCTATAATAATATAGTAATGAAGGTCATTTTAGCATGAAAACCTAAAAAATCACATTAAATATTTCTATCTAATTAATTGGGATTTTATTAATAAAATGGACCAATGTCCTATTTTATCTTAAAAATTGCATGAAAATTGTGTTTTTTGTAATTATTCTTGGCAAACCAACATTCCTGAATTAAATAAATGTCCCAACTTATGTATGTTTATACCGTTATTCATTCTAATTTTGACATGTATAAAAAAAATTTTTGCATGAAGCTATCAATTAAAAAGGATTAGCCATAATTCTTGGTTCACACATGCCATGACCAACGTCTTTTAATGCCTATAATTTTTGTATGGTCTTTAATTGCTTTCTATATGCCAGCATGTTTATTTATTCATTTATTTTACCTTCCATAATGCATGAGAAAAGGGTCAACATGATTGACCATAAATAATTATTTATATTTACTATTAATCAAGTAATGCAAGTAGGAATGAAAAAAAAAACATTTTTCCAATGTTTTATTGGGTGGTGACTCCTAAAAATGCACACCTTGTGATGTTCAGTAGATGTCTCATAAGTTAGTCATTAGTAAATAAATAAGAATACCTCAAAATGTTATCTCATACCTTTTGGAGGCCCGAGGCATCATGTATTGGGTTAAATCCTCGTTCATTATCAAACTATTAATTTTCATGAGTTAAATAATCCTTAATTTGATCTTGAGTCCTAAAATGGACTTTTAGGAATAAACTTGATGCCTACATGGTTTGATATGCATCACAGTGATAATTCCTCTAGGTACTATTTGAGATTTTATTTTGAAAGTGACTTGGTCGATATAATATAAACATATGTTTTTAGTTTGAGTGTATCAGTCCTTTCCTAACTTAGGATGCATTAAAAGCATGTTATGGCCTTAGAATTAAGTTAGGCATCCCCATTTGACTAATAGTGTAATCTCAAAGTGTGACCTTATATTCACTTAATATAAGAGAATTTTAGGAAGGACCAATAGCCCAAGTCGTATACCAATTAGGTACATTAAATGGTGGCCCAATCGACCATTCTACTCATGGTAAGCTATAACTGTTGGCAGGGACCATACTTTAATGGTCTTAAAGTTGTACTACAAGACCTAAGCCCATGTAATGGTATAGATACTTCCTTTAAGTGGTATGCATCTTAATACTTTGCTTGTTATTTGGACACTTATATACTCGGTCAAACTTTGATGAAGCAAGGTAAGTGCTATCAAAGGCTACCATGCTTTTGTAGGCCTATTCTGGTTTATTTAAATGACTAGAGTATATAAAGATTAATGTTGCGTTTGTCTTTGCTTTAAATTAAGATAGATCATGTTGTTGATTTTCCACTATGCATCACACAAGTTCATTAGGTTCCCTATTGACCCATAAGCTAATTTCGCATAGGAAAGAGACCACATGACTGCTTATGTGGGAGAAATAAAGTGGAAAGGTCTATTATAATTTGTATATATGATTTGTGAATGATATATAATATGCTCATGCATTTCATGCATAACCGTGGATCATGCTAACAAGCTTCTTTACGGCCATTATAGAGTTATCAAAGTAGTTTAAGAATTTGATTTTCTATGGGAAGACGAGTGTCACCTGGACAAGTTTTAAGCCTTAATTTCTTTGGGATTGACTTATAGGGAAGTCATATTGGCCTTAATTGGTGTATATTGGTAGTAAGAAATCCTTTTTACTTATTGAAAGATTATGGCCTCGATAGAGAGCTAGTAGTCATAGTCACCATAAAGTTAACTGGCTGGTTTAGGAGTCTATATGGGCATCTGGGCAGAAGGTCCTTATCTAGTTAGTTTGAATCACCATCAAAGAAAAATTTGTGCTTAGCTAAAATCTTTAAGATAGCATCTGAAAGAGAAGACATGATAGATCCAACATGAACTGAAGCTATTGACAATAAAAAAATTAGATAGAAGACTAGATGAGTTTGAGAAGAGGATAAGATCTATGATGACTGATATGATGAATTCTTTGACATAGCCTGCTAGCCAGTAGCCCTTGGCAGCAACTGCTGCCTAAAGAGAGCTTATGGCTATTGCAGGTACTCCTATTGTCAACCAAGCGAGGCCCTCTTTAATGGCCATATAGAGAGGAATAAGGTCAAGAGTTCAGCTTGCATGGCAGCAAAAGGATAAAGGTATTGCACTCAAAGAAGACATCATTTCTAAAGAAGAGGAGGAGCATCCAATAATAAAAACACAAAAAGGAAAGCTACCTAGGATGGAAGACCCAGTTCTTAAGAAAATGGAGAAGAAAATAGAAACCATAGCTTAGGTCTTGTCAATAGGAAAAAAGGGTAGCCTAAAAGATAGGGATTTATAAAGTGAAGATGTACTCCCTAAATGGTTTAAAATGCCTAACCTACCTAAGTTTGATGGCACATCTAATCCATCTACCCATATTAAGTAGTATACCTTGGTCATAAAGGGTACCACCCTTATTAAAAGATAGAAGGTTGAATATTTTAACCTTAATCTTACTAGTCCAGCTATTGATTGGTACTATGGCTTGGATATGCATACCAAAGAGGATTAGGATATACTGATAAAGGAATTTCTAAGGTAGTACAGTTGTAATATAAGAATGAAAGTTACTTTGAAAGACCTAGAGCTATTGCAGCAGAAACCAGATGAGTCCTTTCATGAATATATTACAAGGTGGAGGAATAGGGTAACTAAGATAAACAAAAAGCCTAATACTATTGACCAAATTAGGCTTTTCAATAGAAATGCTACCCCTTTATTTCAAGGAAGGCCTAAAGATGTAGGGCTTGAGGCATTAGGAATCTTTGAAAGACATTGATATTGAAGCAGAAGGTGAATACTTGGCTAAGAAAGCAAGTTCTTCAAGTAGTGGTGGTTTTGGTGTTGGGCACCGGGGATACAGAACCACAATTACGAAAACTAGTGGTGTAAATGCTACTGGAAAGACAATCGTAGTATAAGTTATTTAAGGCACTTAGAGGCATTATTCAAAATCTAGGTAGGTTTTTATCTTGGTTATTGGATCGGTTAATGAAGGAAGGAAAGTTACAGCCTCTACTGGCCAACCCTACAAAGAATCAAGGCCATCTTAATCATTGGGCTGACCAATATCATGCATGCCACTAGCATATAGGCCATCTTATGGACCATTACAGAACTCTTAGGGATAGAATGCAAGGCCTCATTAATAGTAAATAAACCACTAATCTAGAGAAAAGGGAAAAGAAAAAAGGGAAGTACAATGCAGTTCCACCTCCCTATGTAAATGATTGATACAGGTTTTTCAGAATTATGAATTTTGTGTGATCTATATGGCAATGAGTAATTAGCAATTACTCGCCTTAAGACGTCAAATGTAGAAGGGCAACAAAAGCTGGGGTGTGTGTGTAACTGATTATTGGGAATTGCCTGATAAAGATGATGGTTCCATCGATCTTCTAAATCTATGGGATTTTGAGAATGAGGAAGAGTTACAAAGAGTGAAGTTGTTCACTTGAAGGGGCAGAGTGGTGCCAAAAGTGGAGAGACCAGTATATTCTTAGCCATTATCTGTAGAGAGGTGTAGGAGGAAGATCAAATTCTAAAGTAGTTAAAAAAGGTGCAACTCAAATGTTTGTATGGAATTTTCTTAGGTAGACACCTTCCCATAGGTAAAAAATAGCGGTTGCCTTATGTGACTCTAGTGTGGCAACTACTTCTCACCTTCAAAGTTGTTTGATTTGGTTAGAGGGATTGCCAAAGAAAACATTATATACACTAATGGGGATCTACCCAATTAATGTTGAGAGCACAACTATCCCTTGTATATAAAAGGCCCAAGTTCCTAATGAAGATCTAATATCCTACCTGGTTAGTAAATGTGGTTTTGGTAGCCAAGAAAGATGGAAGAGTTCAAGTTTGTTTAGATTATAGGGATTTGAACAAGACTTGTTCGAAGGATGACTTCCCACTTTCTCATATAGACATCCTAGTAGACAGTGCAGCTACTTATGCAATGTACAATTTTAGCGATGACTCTGCTAGATACAATCAGATCCTAAATAAGATTGTGGATAGGATCAAGACAACATTCATCATTAAATAGGGTATGTACGCTTATCAAGTCATGCATTTTGGGTTTAAGAATGTAAGTGCTACTTAATATAAAGATTCAGGATGATCTAATCCTTAAGGAGGAAGAGGTATATGTGGATAATATGATGGTTAGGTTGATTACCCGTAAAGGTCACTTTACAGCTCTAGAGGAATTCTTATAGAGGATTGACAAGTACAACCTTTATCTGAACTCGAAGAAATGTGTATTCAAGATCACTTTATGGAAACTCTTGGGATATATAGTTAGTCAGAGGGATAAAAGCAGATCTTAAGAAAGTGAGGGACATTAAGGAAATGCCTGTACCATAAAAATAAAAGGAAGTCTGAGGGTTCTTAGGTAAGTTGCAGTACATCGATCAATTTATCGCTAAGTTAACTTAGATCCATGAGCCTATCTTTAAGCAATTTTCAAAAGATCAGCCAATGATATGGAATGAAGATTATGTAGTGGCTTTTGACACTATCAAAGAATACCTCTTGCACCCGCCAGTATTGAGACTACTTAAGGTTTTTGATTTTGTTTCTGGCTATAGAAGATAGCTCAGTGAAGGCTATGATGGCTTAAAAAGATGATTTTGGAGTAGAGCATGTTGTGTATTACCTCAACAAGAAGTTCCTATCAAATGAGACCAAGTATATGAAGGTTGAGAAAATATGTTTAATAACCATATGGGCCTCTAAGAAATTAAGGCATTACTTTCATTCGTACAAGGTACAAGCAGTAGCCAAGCAGAATCCTATTAGATACCTATAAAAAGCATCCTTATTATTATTAGGAGGTGGCTAATTCTCTTACGGGATTTTGATGTCAAGTACATTACACAAATGACTATCAAAGGAAGGGTTATAGTAGAGTTCTTAGTAGATCAGCCATTGGAAGGATAAGAGATATCCTATGAGTTTTTTGATGAAAATATCATGGCTATAGCAGCTCAAGGATGGTAGATGTTCTTTGATAGATCTATGAAGAGTAAAGGCATGGGGATAGGGGTAATTCTAGTAACCCTTAAAGAAGAAAATATGCCCTTAGCTAAAAAGCTCAGAAACAAAGTTACTAATAATGAAGCTGAATATGAAGCATGCATTTTTGGGTTAAAAGCCTTACTAGTTATGGGGGTAAAGAATGCTGAAATATGTGGTGACTTATATTTGGTGATCTACTAAGTGAAAGGTGAATTAGAGGTAAAAGAAGAATGGTTGGTTCCTTATGTAAGCTGTTTAAAGGCATTAAGTGATCAACTTGAGGTCTATGCCTTCAAGTATGTTCCTTGCAATGAAAACCAATTAGCTAATACTTTAGCAATATTGGTGTCAATACTGGATAATCTAGGAGTAAGAATGAATCCCATACTCATCTTTAGTTCTAACTGACCATGTTTTGAAACACAGTAGGTGATAGATGTCATGGTAGATGATAGGCGACCTTAGTATTTTGATATTCAAAATTACATCAAAAGGTCTGTATTTCCATAAGAGGCCATAGAAAAGGATCAGAAAATGCTCTATAAATTATCCACTCAATTCATCACCATCAATGGGATTCTTTATAAAAGATAGCCTGATGGGGTACAATTAAGGTGTATATATGAGAAAGAAGCCAAAAAGGTTATGGAAGAGGTTCATGTTGGTGTTGTGGTGCTCATATGAATAGTTTGGCCTTGGCTAAAAAGATAATGAGTCAGGGGTTATTTTTGCTTATGATGGACATAGATTGCTCTAGACCCTAAATGAATGTCAGTTATGCCAACAATATGCTCACTTAAGACATGTGCTCGTGTCAGAATTATGCAATTTTAACTTACCATGTCCTTTTACTGCATAGGGTATAGACATTATAGGGATGATCAATTCGTTAGAATCAAAAGAACATAGGTTTCTTGTCATGGCTATCAATTACTTCTTGAAGTGGATAAGGGTGGAATCATAAAGAAATTTGGGTGTAAGGGATATGGCAAATTCATCGAAAATAGCTTGATATGCATATATGGACTTTCACATCATATCATATCTAATAATAAGTCCCAGTTTCGAGGGGAGACTCAATGAATGCTTAAGAAATATGGAGTTTAGCATTATAAATCTTCGCCATACTATCTCAGGTAAATAGAGCAGTGAAAGAAGCAAACAAGAATGTTAAAAGGATTATAGCCAAGATGGGCAGAACATATAAGGATTCGGTTGAGAAGTTACCTTTTGCACTATAAGCTAACAGAACTACAGCCAAGACTTTAACTGGAGCTACTCCATTATCTTTAGCGTATGAAATATAATTTGTGTTGCCAGTAGAGATTCAACATCAGTTGCTGTGAATATTTTTGAAGATCGAGCTACTAGAGATAGAATGTTCTAGATAGAGGTTGCTCTAACTTAACTTACTAGATAGAGAAAGGATGCAGGCCTGTTATCACAATTAGATCTATCATAATAGGTTGGCATGATCTTTTAGAAAGAAGGTAAGGAAACATCCCCTAAAAGAAAGAGATTTAGCCTTCCAATAGATAAGGCCTGACATCAGAGGCAAGTTTAAACTGATATGGGAAGGCCCATTTGTGAGTTCAAAGAGCTAGTTAACATCGATAAGCTAAAAAGGTTCCATGGCCAGTCTATATATATATATATATATATATATATAAGAGAAAAAAAGAATATACCCTTACGGGTCTAAAATTGGTAAATAGCGGCCTTGATAAATTTGGGCACCTCGTCAATGTGAAAATTGAAAAAGGGCATCTTAGGCAAAAATTAAAGGCATAGTAAAAATGTTCAATCAAAAGAATATGAGAGGGCTGATTGATAATAGAGGAAATATACTTTTAAGGTTTAATCCTATGAATAAGGTTTTGGACCTGTGAATTTAGTATTAGAGTAGTGATCATGTATAATGAAATAATGTTGAAATATTATCATATGCAATGCAAACTCATACATTAATATAAACAAGCATAGTTTATTGTACATATTATGAGTTATCCTATTCGATATGAAAAGTAGTACATATCTATTTTACATCATATGTTAAAATCTAAAGATCACCCTCTACTACTCCCACTTTAATTTTGTCTTAGCCAGTGTGCTTTGTTGTCGACTGCAGGACTGGATATCCATCTTTTATATGCAGCAAAGGTGGTGAAGTCATAGTTACTCAGCTCTCAAATGTCAGCCTTGGCATCCAGTTGAGTCTAAAGGTGATGCTAACCAAAAGCAAAAGCGACAGATAAAACACCTCACTGAAATCACAAGCATTTTATGATGTCTTATTGCCTTTCAAATTGTTGAGTGTAGTGAGAGACTACATAGAAAGTGGCTCTATGTAAGCCATATAGTGGAATGCAACCAGACTAGCCATCTAGGGTTACATAATCAGGTACCAACCATATGCAGATAAAACTAATATCACTGTCATCTTCTGTCGCTAGCCATGTAAAGCCTTCTTATGCTAAGTCAAAATTGTAAAGTCATCTTCTGGGAAGGTAATGTCTCAAGGAGTATATGTTGATTACTCTAGGAGGAGCTTCCTCAAGCAACCTCGGTTTCTCCTACAGCCACACATAAAAAAATGAATAAAAAAAAGAAAATGAAAAAATGAGAAAGTGCATGAAAAAATTATATAAAAAGCCACTAGAATTGAATTGGGTTAATCCTAGGTAAAAATAAGGCGAAGGGTTATGTGAAAATTTGAAAAGATGCATCTTCTACTAAGAAAAGCTATTGTGAAAACCTATAAGGGGTGCACTACATTTTGAATAATGATTGTACCTTGAGGATTAAAGTGTTCCCCAAAAAAGCTGAAATAGGATCAGAGCAAATAGTGTCTATGCTGGGGATGGTTTCTGCTAAAATGATAAGGAAGGGAGTCAAGCCACTGCATATACTATCGATGATGAAGAGTAGTCAATAATAGTCAAATGGTTCCCCTAAGTATACTATTAAATATAGAGTTAGATAGAGCAGTAGAATAATGCTAACTTAGAAAATAGGTATGTTAAAGAATTTTTCTAGTGCATCAAGAAGTGACCCTAGAAGGATAGGTATTTGTCAAGGCACTAATCTAAAAATAGCAGAGGGAAAAATTCATATGATTCTAACCATTAAACATATCAAATGTACTAATTATTTTTATAATTATATAGATACCTTGCTACAGAGAGCCTCAACCATAGCCAAACATTCAAGCACCTAGGTGGATGACACAAGAATAGGTTGCTAGATATAGAGCCCTACAGAAGGTGCATTTTCAAACCAGCTAGTTCATTAGCCAAAATTTTTAATAGACCATAGGCATCTGGGAGATTAAACAATATTATGTTGCATGAGTTAGGTGGCTGGATTTTTATGCTCCTGCATTCACTACCCATCCTTATGCATAAGAATGTAGATGTCATATTTACCTCATGCTAGGTTATGTATATGAAACAAGTGCCATGCATATTCTATGTCAGACTACATGTCGTGTTATGCATAAGTCACCATGCTGCATTTTCTTTTCTCATGATTGTGTGTATACATACCATTATTCATTAGGTATGTCATGAACATATGTCTTACATTGTTATACCATATGCCATAAGAAACCAATACCATGGATATATATTTCATCTATCATGGGTATATATTTTCATGCCATGTTGTACATAGTGTATGCATCCCATTCATCATATACTTGCATGCCTATAGCATGACATACGTCATATATACATGTCATACACTACATATGCTCATCTATATATCATATTGTGTTTCACATAATGAGTATTTTATGTTCATCTTATACTTTTATGTATTTGGTTTTCAACCATACCACAATATTCATTTATGTGCATCATTTGTCTTATTTCACATCACACACGTGCACTACCATTGTCTAGATCATTTTGCATACATACATGTCATATGTTATAAGAATTCATTCATATGATATGTCATACATTGTATGTCCAAAACCATAATGCTTGAAACATTTATATGTGCATAAATCCCTGTACAGTATATCCATCCTCTTCCTCATGCATATAAGTATCTTAAAGGTCTTCCATAAGAGGCCTATTCACCTATTAGCCAAGCTCCATCACCTGTAAGTTTGACCCATTCAAGCAACTAGGCCTATGGTACGAGGTTTAGTCCCCATCTTTCCTCATAGCTATTGTGGCCATCATTAGAGAGTTCCAGTGGCTTGGAAATGTTAGCACTACGTAGGACCCATAAATTCAATGCACAAAGGGACCCAGGGACCTTTACTTCTTATGGTCCAATACCACTAACCACTACTTCTTCCAGAGCCCCCACAGATCTAAAGAGCCGATTGACTCGCTTAGAGGACACTATTGAGGGGATGAGATAAGATTTACACACTATTAGGGAGATGGTTGCTCTATCTAGTCATGTTGATGGTAGATGCACTTGTAATTTGGATACATCTATATCTACTTTAACACACATTATACAAGCAGTTACAAAGGATGTTTATACCCTTAAGGAGGCCATTAGCCATACTAGAGATCTTCATGCTGCCTGCATAGCTCAAGTAGAGGTAGTAGTGCACCAACAAAGTTAGGTCAGTATATTGTTAGCCCTACTGACATTCTTTTATTGACCTGGAGAAATCTATATCCATCATAAGCCAAAAGAACTCCTAACGCTTTATCTTTTTAGCCAAGGCTAAACCATATATATGACCACCACAAACTCCAGCATGAACCTCTTTCATAATCGTCTTAGCTTTTTCCTCATATATACACCTTAATTAAATCCCATCAGGCTGTGTCTTATACAGAAACCCATTGACATTAATGAATTGAGTGGACAACTTGTGCCATATTTTTTTGATCCTTTTCTGTGGTCTCTTTTGGAAATATAGACCTTTTGAGATAATTTTAAATATCAAAGTACCAAGGCTTACCATTTTCTACCTCGACATCCATGACCTGCTGTGTTTCAAAACATGGTTTGTCAGAACTAAAGATGAGTATAGGCTTCATTATTACTCTTTTTGGATTATCCCACATTGACACCAATGTCACCAAAGCATCAACTAACTAGTTTTCATCATGGGGATCATACATTATGTGTGCACAAACCATCATGCTTGGCACATATTGTTGTGATGCCATATTCTATGCACACATCTTTATCAAATATATCTTGTGCACATATGAATTGCTTGCCATGCCATGCTAGATTTAATTTTTTTTTATTTCTCTATTGTATGCCATAAATGTGCATCATGTAAATGCTTCTTAAAAAATAAATAAAATGAGAAAATAGTAAAATTTATATATTTCATTTTATGTGTACATTTTATTTTGGTATACATTATTGGCATACGCCATTTTAATCCTTTGATTTTGAAGACATCTTAGAATGTATATCTAGGAGGTTTAGTGGTTTTGGTAACCACCTTTGAAAAGTTAATCTGAGTGACACTATGGATTGGTATTTTAAAATAAAATGAAAAGCACATAAAAAAGTAGAGATGTCTAATCTAGTAGAGCCAGTTGGAACTTCAGTCTCTCAAAACCTATATAAGAATTTTGAAAACCTTGAAAGGAGGGAGATGGCTGTGATTAGTGAAAAGGTTACCACCATAGCTCCTACTTTCAAATTGTAGTTTATAGCATCTACTGTTAGTCCTGTTAAACCAACTAAGGTCGAGAAGACACCTATGATAGCAGCTATATCATTTCTAACTGCTGCTAGTTCTAGTGGTAAGGTACCACTTATTCCTCTAGTTGATAAAAATAGTATAAAGGTTATATCCTTGTAAATGAGTGTATGTAGGCCTCAAAGTGTAAGATGTCGAGAATAGAGGATCCTGCATTGACCCAAACATGTCTCCTCTTTATCCAGTAATTGATTACTCTACAGAGTGCCCAAGGCCAGTACTCTCTCGAGTGGGGCATGAGAAAACAAGATTTTAAGCTTCTTATTTGAGTTAACCTCTTATTCAACTTGGTTTAGCAAGTTTATTAAGGTTCAAACTTCTTATTTGAAGCCTATAAAAGGAGGTTCAAGACAATAAGCTAAAGATAGCTAGAGAGAGTCTCTTAATTATGAATTTTCTTTCTTTATTTTTTCTTTAGTTATTTATACATTAATTTTAGCTTAGTTTTCTTATTTTCTTAGTTTAAAATTCTCTTTAAGACTTAAGCTTTCTATTGAAGTCATTAAGGGTAAAGTTTGAAGATTCATGAGTATTGTTTCTCTTTACTTTAATTGTTCTTTTATTTTCATCATATCTGGTAAGTAGTTTTTCTTCTTTTGATAAGGGAAACTTGAACCCTTATATTTTCATTGTATTGACTTTATTTTGAGCTTTAATTCATTAAAAGTTTGATTATTTCTTAGTTTTAGTAAACTTCTTATCTTTGGTTATTATTGAATTAATGATTAACTTATTTTAATTAATGGTTGATGATTGATTTATGCATCACTATTGGTATGCACGTTCTTAGGTTGGTTTATTAGTATTAATACATGATTATATTCTTAATTAGGTGTAATTGTGTGTTGGTAAGAGTAGACTAATACTTGGAAAAGTTGAACTAAGAATAGGTTGAAGTTAAGTTTGCTTGCAAAAGAGTTTAATGGATATCTAAGAGTTTAAAATTGGATCTTTTTGCTAAGTATTAGATTGTTCACAAATAACAGAATTTGATGCTTATAATGATAGTCTTGCTTGAGATATCTAGCTTTCTTTATCTAGTTTTCCCATAGTCACTTGTGTTACTTTTGATTTGAATCATTTCAATGGAAGTTGAGGTGGATAGTTCCTTTAGTAGAAGTATTTCAATTATTATTTTGTTATTTCGTATTGGTTTAATTTTATATTTCATTTTGCTTTATTGTTATTTTAGTATTGCCTTTAAATCAAAAACTTAGGAAATAATTTTAGATTAATTTAATTCACACATTGATATTCTTTTTAGCAATTTATGTACCCTTGGGTATGATATTCAGGATCTTAATCTTTTTTCCTTATATTACTAGCCAATCTACTACACTTGCTAGACACCAGTTAGGTCCTTCTATGAGTACCTTACCTAGTAGAGGAACAAGGTGATAGAGATGAAAAAGAAGATAGAAACTGCTGACCAGATCAAGATATTTACCCAAAATTCCAATACCTATATGAGAGACAGGCTCAGTATGAAAGGCTTAAAGGATTGGGAGTCTTTAATGGACATAGCCATTAAAGTCGAGGCTGAGTATCTAGAAAAGAAAGCAAGCTTAGCCAACCTAAGTTTTGGTAAAAATAATAGAAATAGCAGTAACAACGAGAATAAATATGGCAGAACTGCAAGAGTTTTAGCTTAGGAATAGAAAAACCACGATCATGGCACCTTGACCATCTTGTTGAGCAATAAAAATTGCACACTTTGTAACTGAAGATAGTTGAGAGCCAAAGAAGGCCTATGCATATAACAGATTGGTGTTGTGCTTACCATCAACATATGAGCCATAAGAATGATTACTGCTATGCTCTGAGGAAATGCATTTAGAACTAGGTTAATACTAAATAGATACCAAATCCCTAGAAGAAGAGGAAGAGATAAAGTTATCATGGTACCATGTCATTTCCAACTTTTAGGTTTGACTCAAGCTCAGCAAAATGGTATATGCTTTAAGATGTATGTGGCATGTAAATGTTTATACATTAACCGCTAAGTTCTAGTGATGAGAGTTATAGGATGTAAATGTCATCGGTCTTAAGGGAATCATCTGAAAGATATAATAAGCCACTTTTTATAATGTAAAAAATGTTGGGAATTATCGGTTACATGCATCTCATACATAAGCATAATTTAAAAGTTTAACCAATAGATCTGATCTTGCCATGAATTTACAATATACATATTAATGAAAATAAGAAAAAATCACCTTTGATTTTTGTTAACCAATTGATTTTCCTTCTCACCGGGTTGTTGCAAACCACAGTGTCCAAAATTGAACACCTCCAATGAGTAATCCACACTAGAGAAGGATTGAATGAACCAACAAAAGAGGATAACAAGGGCTGGCCGAAATGCCCTTAATGCTAGCAAGGGGGTGTTGGCTAGGGTTGAGAGAGTGAGAGAAATTCTTTTCTCTTAATTGTTCACCTTAACCCTAATACCCTATCACTTGGATTTTTATAGTTAGGTCAAAAATCCAACTTCATAATAGGATTGGTCTCTTTAAAATTGTTGGAGAAATATTAAATGGATTTCTGGAATTATTAATAATTTATTTCGGATCAATTAAATCTAATTTAAGTCCTTTCACAAAAGACTATGCATAAAACCCACAAACTAGGCTCTTTGTTGGCTAAGTATATCAGCAATCATCCAGTATGTTGGCTAAGTCTTTCAGGGAGAAAGAGTTACCATAAGATGTTAGTATGGTACCCACTAATTGAAATCTTCAATGCTTCAGTTTTTCCCCTTAAGGGAGCTTTACACACAACTTGAGACACAAGCCAGATCTGGGGGTAGAGAGTATATCTCTAGTCACCATAAACCCTTTTGGTAACAGGCATAACTTCTAAATAGAGATGTTGAAATCATAAGCTCGGCATGAGATAACACCCAATAGGATGATTATATTGCAGTATGTAAGGAAGTGGATTTTATTTACCAAGGGTGTAGCTCAATAGATGTATAACTTTGTCTCTTCTTCTTATTCTCAAGATTAAGCATCTGTTCAGTATCAACCCAATCCTAAATGCATTTCCTTATAGCACGAAAATAATCCATTTTATAACCCGTATGTTAATGGTAAGTATGGAATAAGTCTATTTTATGCATAGGCCTTCTCTAGCTCTTAGCTAGCTTAGGTGGAAAAGGTTGTAATTTGCCTTCATTTACAAGATGGTCAATGTGTCGAGATAATATTTTTTCCATTCTTATAGCTGAGACTCTTATAGTTTTGCCATTGTTATTCCCTCTATTACTACCATTTCCTGTTGGAAATTAATCGGTTACATACATCACATGTATAAGCAAAATTTAAAATTTTAACCAATATATCTGATCTTTCCATGAATTTGCAACATAAATATTATTGAGAATAAGAAAAATTACCTTTGATTTTTGTTGAACAGTTATTTTTTCCTTCTCACTGAGTTGTCGCAAACCACAATATCCAAAATTGAACACCTCCAATCATAATCCACACTAGAGAAGGATCAAATGAACCAAGAATTATTGGAAAAAAAGGTTGCCGAAATACCTTGATGGTAGCAAGGAGAGAAGGTGGCGGCTAGGGTTAGAGAAGAATAGAGAAGTTCTTTTCTTATGAAAATCATTTAAGCTTAATTCCCTTTATCTTGGATTTTTATAGTTAGGTTAAAAATCCAACTACATAATGAGATTGGGCTCTTTAAAATTGATGAAGAAATATTAAATAGGCTTCTGGAATTATTAATAATTTATTTGGGCTCAATTAAATCCAATTTAAGTCCATTCATAAAGGACTATGCACAAAACCCATAAACTAGGCCCTTTGTGCATACACTTGGATTTAATCACCCAAATTAATTCCAAATCCATTCCAATTAAATATGTAGACTCCATAACACTTATAAAATATATTTAATTTATTTTATTCTAAGAATTAGACCTCTAAGGCCTTTTATATGGAGTGGATGTAAAACCCATTCTTTGGTGGGTTTCTGCACCAAAACCAAACCCCTACGTCTTATATATTTCTCCAATGGATCTTTTAATTATTATATTAGTTTTATAATACTTATAGTCTAATAATAATTAATTATGAAATACAATATTTCAATTAGGTATATTTTGCAGAACATTTCTAAAAAGTTCTGCAAACATTCTTACTTGATCATAATTAATTAAACTTTTTAATTAATTATTCTCTTATTCATTTCTCTTCTCCCATAATAATATCAATATTATTATCCTTGTCATTTTATCATTTTTATCCTTTACACTATATGTGTGTGACCTATTGGGTTTCTTTCCATATTGGCAATATAATATGTAATTATGAGTTCTATTCAAAACTCACATGATTTAAACGTCTTTAAATCATTTTAGCAATCCCTTATTGATATTTATGATGCACTATTATGAAAATCATGAGCGGCCTCTAGCTAGGCATTATGGCTACACAAATATCAGGAAAGTCAAGTGGTTTGACTATACCCTTCCATAAAAATAGTTACCATGCAATTACTCCTTTCACCACTCTTATCTCAATTAGATTCTGAGTATGGATTTATGTCATCTCATATAAATCAAATTATGTATGTTCTATTAATTTAACCATTGTACCCAAAATGACCTTTATGGATCCCTATCCATCTTGGCATATTACTCTGGCAAGAGATTCTCTGAACAAGACAATTATAGAATCATACGAGATAACTTCCCTTAATAAATCTGGAATCATGAATCCTTTATTGATTACTAAACTATCTTCAAGTAGGTCATGATATACCTAACCTCCTAACTATGTTCACCCCCTATTGGAAGTAATCAAATATAGAGTCAAAGTATATCACTTGCTACTTAAGATAACCTTGGTGGTCTCAAGTCTAAGGATACTTGCACAACTGCTATGAAGAGATTCCTCACTGACATAAATTTAATATCCATGTGAGGATTCTCTTTGTAGGTCTCCAATGAATGTGTTCTTCTAACAAGCATCCATATGTTAGCTTTGATTATCTTTCATACTCACAATTATGAGAACCACTGCTTGAACTAATCAAGAAGCATAACATGTGCTAGTCTGTCTAAATTAAAAATGTCTTGTCTTGTTAATTCTATGACTAGGGATATTTAGATATTATCACATTTACATGCAATAGACATCTCATATCATGAACACTTTAATGATTGCCTTTGCACTGTGTTAATAATATCTAAAACTTCATTTATTGATTTAAGATATACAAACTTATGTATTTAAACATAACATTAATAGATGAATGATACCTTTTATTAAGAATATCAATTTATACATATGATATACATCCCTTTTATATGGGCTCTAGGGCATACTCTCTAACAATCTACCACTATCACTAGAGCCAATCACTCATATGTCTTAAACCCATGTTATTTATATGGTAATCGTGCTTAATCTAGGAAATTGCTTTAGTGAGGGGATCCTCTACATTATCATCTGTGGGGACCCTTTTTATTTTCACATCATTTCTTGCTACTATTTCCCTTATGAGATGGTAGCATCTGAGAACATGTTTAGATCGTTGATGAGACCATGGTTCCTTTGCTTGTGCAATGGCTCCATTGTTGTCACAATATAAAGGAATTAGATTAACAATGCTAGGCACCACTCTTAGTTTAGATATGAACTTTTTGATCCATACTGCTTCTTTGGCTAGCTCTGAAGCAGCAATATACTCAACTTCTATCGTGGAATCAGCAGTTGTTTCTTGTTTGGAACTCTTCCAACTAACTGCTCCTCCTCCCATTATGAACACAAAACCAAACTATGATTTACAATCATCTTTGTCAAATTGGAAGCTGGCATCAATATACCCATTTACTTCCAAACTGCCCTCTCCATATATGTACTTTGAGAAAGACCCAGCAACCTATTGGATCTATCTCTATAGATCCTTATTCCCATAATATAATATACTTCTCCAAGGCCTTTTATGGAGAATTGCTTGGATAACCATATTTTGACATATTGGAGAAGAGAAATGGTGTTTTCCATGATCAATATGTCATCCACAAATAGAACTAGAAAGACAATTGCACTCCCACTGACCCTTTTATACACACAAGGCTCATCTTCATTCTATGAGAAACCAAACTCTTTGATTATCTCTTTGAATCGTATGTTCCAGCTCCTAGAAGCTTGCTTTAATCCATAAATGGATCTTTGAAGCTTGCATAGTTTTTTGCCATATCCTGATGTGAACCCTTTTGGTTGTGTCATACACACATCCTCGGTCATATTTCTATTTAGAAAAGCTATCTTCACATCCATTTGCTAAATCTCATAATCATAATGAGCTACAATGGCTAAAAGTATTCTTATAGACTTAAGCATCGCTACAGGAGAAAATGTTTCATCATAGTCAATTCCTTTCTTTTGATGACAGCCTTTTGTTACTAAGCGAGCTTTATAGGTAACTACATTACCTTTCATGTCGTTCTTCTTTTTGAAGACCCATTTGCACCCTATGGGTTTTATCCTTTCAGGTGGTTGAGCTAAAGTCCATACTTTGTTCTCATACATGGAGTACATTTCAGACTATGTAGCCTTAAGCCATAAATCATGTTCTGAACTATTCAAAACTTCTTGATAGCTTGTAGGCTCATTGTCCTCTACTACAGTTATGCCTCTATCTGAATCAATTTGAAATCTATATCTCATAGGGATAGAATGCATCCTAGTAGATCTTTTAGGATTTTGTTTATAATTAGGTTCAACTATAATCTCATCATTATGAGATTTAGTCTCGAGTTCAATCGGTTGATCTACTTCTATTTGTGGGTCTTGAACTTCACCATGTTCAATTTTACTCCCACTATCCTCTTGTAGGAGAAACTCTCATTCTAAGAAGATAGCATGCCTTGAAACAAACACGTTTTGTTCTAAGGAATGGTTGAAATAACATCCAAACATTTCTTTTTGATATCCCGTAAATAAACATTTGTCAGCCTTAACATCTAGTTTGTCTAATATTATCCTCTTTACATAAGTAGGACTACCCCATACCTTCATTTGAGAAAGTGTGGGTTTCTTGTTATTCCATATCTCATATGGAGTAACATCAACCGATTTACTAGGAACTCTATTTAACACATAAATAGCAGTTTCTAATGCATATCCCCAAAAGGACTTAGCCAAGTCTGCTCGGCTCATTATGGATCAAACCATATCTAATAGTGTTCGATTTCTCCTATCAGATACACCATTATGTTGTGGTGTATATGGTGGAGACCATTGAGATAAAATCTCATTATCTCTAAGATAATCTTGAAATTATTGACTTAAGTATTCTCCACCTCGATTTGATCTAAGTGTCTTAATACTTTTGCCAAGTTGCTTCACTACTTCATTTCTGAATTCTTTAAACTTTTCAAATGCTTCTAATTTATATTTATTTAGATAGATATATCCAAACCTGAAGTAATCATCTATGAAAGAAATGAAGTAGGAGTAACCTCCTCTGGCATGTGTAGTCATTGGACCACATACATCTGAATGTATTAAAGTCCAAAACCATTCTAGCTCCTTCTCCTTTACAAATAAAGGGAGCTTTTGTCATATTTCCTAATAAACAAGATTCACATGTATCAAATGATTCATAATCAAATGTTCCCAAATCACTTGACTTGTGTAATTTGATCATGCATTTCTCATTTATATGGCCTAAACGATAATGCCATAAATATGAGGTATTTAGATTATCTTGTTTCATTCTCTTGGTATCCACATTATACACTTCTTTAATTAAATAAAAAAAAATATACCATTCTCAATGATAGCTTTAGCATAAAATATATTGTTCTTAAAAATGTAACAACATTTGTCCTTTAAAGAAATGTCATAATCGCTTAATAAACAAATGAAAGAAATAATACTTTTAGATAATGCTGGAACATAATAACAATTATTTAACTCCAGTATTAATCCACTTGGAAGAGGCAAATGATAAGTCCCTACAATTGTTATAGATATGTTTTGTCCAATAACTAACTATAGACATATTTTTGCCTTTCCAACCCCTTTACTGCTTTTAAGCCCCTATAGATCATTACACAAATGAGATCCACACCCAATATCTAATACCCAAGATTTTTTTGAAGTAATAGAATAAGTATTTATTTCAATCATATGAATACCTGAAGTATAAGCGTCAGCTTGCTTCTTCTCTTTGAGAGATCTAGATAGGCCTTGTAGTTACGCTTCTAATGACCATCTTTCCCACAGTGGAAGCAAGTTCCTTTGGGATTCTCATTCTTGGCAACCTTCTTCTTAGAAACCCCATCATGTTTTGGCTATGCCTTGGTCATCTTCTTTTTCTTCTACTTCTTGCCTTTAGTAGAAGTAACAACCATTACACTTTTTGAATCCTTCTTGAAGGATCCATCAGCTATTTTGAGCATATTTATTAACTCAGGAATGTTTACTTGGAGCCAATGAGTATAAGATTAAATTTATGTATAGATCATTATCCATTACATAGCCAAAATTCTACTCAAATGCTCAATATACTCATACATCTTCAATGTATGAGTAGCAGCTGAAGTGCCTTCCACCATTTTACAGCTAAACAGAGCTTGAGCAATCTCATGTTGCTCAGTTATAGCCTGAGAATAATTAAGCTCCTCTAGATGCAAAATGATGGTTTTAGCATCCATTATCTCATGTTGCTTCTCAAGCTCTGAGGACATAGCACCCATCATCAGACATGCGGTTGCTTCACTATCCTCCATGTATCTTCGATAAGTGCCCTTGATCTCATCAATGGCATCATCTGATGGAAGTGGCAGTGGATTTTTATCCAAGACATAATGGATATTTTCAGCTCTGAGAACAATTCTCACTTGTCTGATCCAATCAGAACAATTGATGCAAACCAGCTTGTTATCTAAGATTGATCGTATGTTTATGTTTGATGTGCTCATGATGATGACCTAGATATGAAAAAGAAAACATATGAGAGTATGTTCATATATATGTATGCATTAATTAGGTCTTTAATTAATCCATTTACTCCTACTATTTTATTGCGAATCAATAGCCCTCACTATTTAATCTAAGAAAACTTGATGGTTTTTTTAGTGGGCCAATATCCAATTCTTGATATGAAATTTGACCTTGAATGTGATCAACAAGTCAAACTCCATATAATTGAAAGGTAGGTATCTCTATACCAATTGTTTCTCTACACAACTATTGGACAAATAGGTTATCAACTCTTGATACATGCATATCATATATGCATTCCCTAATCTTGCCTCTAGAACCATTAGCCTTTACTGTGGTCAACAAGCTAATAAGCTAGCTAAGATGACCCATTTATTTAGATTCGAACATATTCGATATAATGTGAGCTTGACTATGATCAATAACCCACACTATAAAGAACTTTGGTTCTCCTCCAATTAATAAAAGGCTTATATACCTTAGTATTAGTTTGAGGGATTTTAGTTAATTAAGTCTCATTATACATGGTTGGCATATATTGGTATACATCATATATTTATCACATAAATATAAGCATAAAAATATGGAATAGTTATGGACTTTACTACATTGATCTTCCTGAGCTATAAGGGAAATCAAAAGGTTAAACCTAGGTAATATGCATGATTCAAACAAGTAAAAATAATTACATTATCTTCAATCTTGTTGGATCTCCATCCGGCCCATCTTGCTCCTTGATAGTGGTCTCCATTTCTATCTCTAATTCTAATCTAAGTAATCTAATTATATATTACAATTTAAAAAATAAATACAAATAAAAAACAAATGGTCGGGACATGAAAGTCCTCATTAGGCCAAAAAATATATTATGCTCAATCACATTAGGCCTTGTCCATAACTATCCATCATGCAAATCATACGCCCTTATATGCACTTCTAATGCATAAAGTAAAACCATATAATGGAATACAAACTATGTTTCAACTCTTGAAACTTACTTTTGAGTTATTTTATAATGTGATCAAATTAAGAAACTTTTTCCTTTTTGGAAACATTCCAGTTTAGGAAACTTTCTTGCATGCATGTATTCTTGCCTTAATTATCAATCCAAATAATTATTAATTGATTATTTAATTAATTAATCATATTAGTTAATTAAAGAATCAATTTTTGGCTTAAAATAATGGGTAGGCCGAAAGTGTGTTCACACACAAACTAGTTTTGTGTCTATTAGACCATTTGGGCCTTTTGGAATGAGCTAAGCCCACTCCAGCCCCTAAAATTCATTAATAAACTTAATTAAATTCTATAATATTTAATTTAAATTAGTTCCTTGGGCCCACCAAGTCATTCACTAATTTAAACCAAACACGTAAACATAATTAAGCCCATTAAGTGACTTTAATGAATTAAAATTAATTCAATTAATTCAAGACCCATTTTAATTAATCCAATTAATTAAAAATACATTCATATATCAGATATATCAAATTTAGAAGATTAAAAATCGTTCTAAACATGAACTTCCCAAGAACACACTAAAAACACGCGAAGACCACAAATTTATGAACTTTTCGATTAAACTAGTTTTCATGCAAAACTTGTTCAATTTTAATTTTGTTTGATCCTATGGCTTAATATCACATATTAAATACATAAATTATCATCAAAATAATTTTAGAGTGGATCAATAAAAATTTAATTTAGAACAGCTCCTAAACTTTTATTGAAAAATAAAATTCTTCACGCCAAAAAGAATGATTCTTTTCTCAAAAGAATCGTTTTTATTTTTTATTTTATATATTTGATCACATACATCCAAAAATCAATATTTCTCATTGATGAAAAATTAAATCTGATATTTTAAAGCTCATGAAATAAATAACTCAAAAATAAAAAGAAAACTATTTCGTAAATAATATAGAACTGTAGATTCATGGAAAAACATGGCTCTGATACCATGTTGGGAACTAATCGATTATATACATCACATGTATAAGCGAAATTTAAAATTTTAACCAATATATCTGATCTTTCCATGAATTTACAATATAAATATTAATGAGAATAATAAAAATCACCTTTGATTTTTGTTGAACAGTTGTTTTTCCTTCTCACCGAGTTGTCGCAAACCATAGTGTCCAAAATTTAACACCTCCAATCGTAATCCACACTAGAGAAGGATCAAATAATCCAAGAACTATTGGGAAATAAAGGTGGCCAAAATTCCTTAATGCTAGCAAGGAGAGAAGGTGGCGACTAGGGTTAGAGAAGAATAGAGAAGTTCTTTTTTTTACGAAACTCACTTAACCCTAATTCCCTTTATCTTGGATTTTTATAGTTAGGTTAAAATCCAAATTCATAATGAGATTGGGCTCTTAAAAATTACAGGAGAAATATTAAATGGGCTTCTAGAATTATTAATAATTTATTTGGGCTCAATTAAATCCAATTTAAGTCCATTCATAAAGGACTATGCACAAAACTCACAAACTGGGCCCTTTGTACATACACTTAGATTTAAACACCCAAATTAATTTTAAATCCATTAAAACTAAATATGTAGGCTCCATAACACTTATGAAATATATTTAATTTATTTTAGTCCAAGAATTAGGCCTCTAAGTCCTTTTATATTGAGTTGGCGTGAAACTTATTCTTTGGTGGGTTTCTACGTCAAAACCAAAACTCTGGGCCTTATATATTTCTCCAATGGATCTTTTAATTATTATATCATCTTTATAACACTTATAGTCCAATAATAATTAATTATGAAGTACAATATTTCAATTAGGTCCATTTTGCAGAACATTTCTAAAAAGTTCTACAAACATTCTTACTTGATCATAATTAATTAAACTCTTTAATTAATTATTCTCTTATTCATTTCCCTTATCCCATAATAATATCAAATATTATTATCTTTGTCATTTTACCATTTTTATCATTTACTCTATATGTGTGTGACCTATTGGGTTCTTATTCATATTGGCAGTATAATATGTAATTATGAGTTCTATTCAAAACTCACATGATTTAAACTTCTTTAAATCATTTTATCAATCCCTTATTGATATTTGTGATACACTATTATACAAATCATGAGTAGCCTCTAGTTAGGCATCATGACCACCCAAATGTCAGGAAAGTTAAGTGGTTTGACTATACCCTTCAAATGAAATAGTTATCGTGCAATTACTCCTTTCACCACTCTTATCTCAATTAGTTTCGGAGTATGGATTTATGTTAACTCATATAAATCTAATTGTGTATGTTATATTAATTTAACCATTGTTTCCAAAATGCCCTTTTATGGATCCCTATCCATCTTGGCATATTACTCTGGCAAGATATTCTCTGAACAAGGCAATTATAGAATCATGAGAGATAACTTTCCTTAATAAATCTGGGATGGTGAATCCTTTATCGATTACTCAATTATCTTCAAGTAAGTCATGATATATCCAACCTCCTAACTATGTTCACCCCCAGTTGGAAGTAATCAGTTATAGAGTCAAAGTATATCACTTGCTACTTAAGATAACCTTGGTGATCTCAAGTCTAAGGATACTTGCACAACCGCTATGAAGAGATTCCTTGCTGATATAGATTTAATATCCATGTGAGGATTCTCTTTGCAAGTCTCCAATGAACTTGTTCTTCTAACAAGCATCCATATGTTAGCTTTGATTATCTCTCATAATCACAGTTATAAGAACCATTGCTTGAACTATTCAAGAAGCATAACATATGCTAGTCTATCTGAATTAACAATGTCTTATCTTGTTAATTCTATGACTAGGAATATTTAGATATTATCACATTTACATGCAATAGACATCTCATATCATGAACACTTTCATGATTGCCTTTGCACTGTGTTTATAATATCTAGGACTTCATTTATTAATTTAAGATATACAAACTCATGTATTTAAACATAGCATTAATAAATGAATGATGCCTTTTAATTAAGAATATGAATTTATACATATGAAATACATCCCTTTTACATGGGCTCTAGGGCATACTCTCTACCATCATTCTTACAAAAACTTGGGTTGGCTATTCTATCTTTGTTTTTAAGATATTTAGCCTTGGCTTCGATGGTTATGTCCTTTAGAGACTTTCAGTCCTTTAAGCCTTACATTTTGAGCTCGTCACTTAGGTAGAGATTGCCATTTTGGATAAACAACCTAATTTGGTCAATATTTTCTAGCTTCTTTTTCATCTCTATCGCCCTATTCCTCTACCTGGTAAGACACTTATTGATTGACTCTTCTAGTTTCTAATGCAGTCACTCTAGATCTTTCAGAGTCACCTTTAACCTGGTGCTACAATCATAAAGCTCTAAAAATTATTCTATTAGCCTATCCCAGTCTTCCTTTATTTCTCGATTTAACCTATAGTACCAATTAATGAAAGGGCCTATAAGACTAAGGCTGAAGTATTCAACCTTTTGTCACTTTGTAAGGGTGGTCCCTTTCATTACTAGTGTGTATTGCTTTATATGAACTGCTGGATTAGTGGTACCATAAAACTTTGGCAAGTTTGGCATTCTAAACTTTTAAAGTAGCATTTCCTTGTTATCTACATTCCTATCTACTGGGTTGATACCCTTACCTATTGGTATTAGTCAAGCCACAACCTTAATCATTTCTTTTATCTTACTCAAGGCTAGATCCTCCGTTCTTGACATCTTACATTTACAAGTAGCCATGATGCTGTCCTTTTCTTAAGAATAACACAAGGACCACTATCTTACCACTACATTCAAAATAATTACAACTACCATAGCACTATCCTTTCTTCCAAACATAGGAAGTATTCTTATTTTAGTAATTTATGCATTAAATTTAATTTATCTTATCAAGTAATGTTTAAAGTTTTGACATAATTGCTTTTTATAATTTAATTTCAATTTGAAATTTTATTTCATATAAGTAATTCTCAACTGTGAATAGGTTTGATCTTAATCTTAGAAATTGCTCTTTCATTCAAATATAAGTCAAATAGGAGGTATTTATGCTTTATCTGTACTTGCTGAATCATATAAAAGCCTTAATTATACCAGGTGATTTCTAAATCTTGGGCACTTTGAGCCAGTTTTAAAAGGAAAAAACATATTTGATAATGAGGAGAATGGGTAAAACTCACTAAAAGCACTAGATCAATTTTGATTACCTGTCAAAGCGACCTTAAGATGAGATAAAGCCTAGAAAATGATTCAAGTAACCCTTATTTGTATAGCCTTCTAAATGACTTTCTCCTACCCAGACTAAATAGGCGTTAACCAACCCTTTAAGCTTTTAATTCAAGCATGTTGAATGTGTGCTCATTTCATTTTTACAAATATTTAAATAACCCCATAACCTAAAATATAACACCTTAATCTGATAATCTAATTGACAACTATACTTAAGTCACTAATCAAGATATAAACTCAGTTGATATCCTTAAATACGTATATAAAGAACTTAACATCAAACAAATGAATACCATTTTCTCAAACACTTTAAATTCTTATTGTAGAATCATAATTACAAAACTTATAAAATACATAACTTTCAAATATCCTTGAGCTTAAACTCCCTATCTTTAAATCTTATGTTCACCAACTCGCTCCAGGTATCGACCTCAAAAGGAATTTCAAACCTTTACACCTACATGGATAAACACCCGTACTAAACTAAAAGGCTTAGTAGGAAACAATTGAACTATGCATAAGCTTATATGAAAATTATCAAATTAAGTGCAAGCACTAAGAGTAAATCGATATATTTACAAGTTTACCATAAGTAACATTAGATACCATGTTACAGTATTTAAAAAATGCAAGTAAAGCCATCTAGCTTTTATAAACCTTACAAAACACTTTACTAAAAGCCATATCTTGATTTACTTGTGTAGCAATTGCAAAAAACACATTTCAAGTTCACCTTCTTTATGCCTGTAACTCAACCTTGGTTATAGAAGTAACTATAAAAACTACATAAAAGTTATAATAATCCCTATAGGTATTGCTATGCATAGTTCTTAAGTGTATGACTTATAACACATTAATAATGTCACACCTGTACATAATCTTGATGTTATGTCCTTTTACTACACGTTTCTATATATAATGCAAGGATTTTCATGTAAACATAACATGAAGAAGAGCAATTTACAAAGGATTATGTTTCCTAGGTCTTTTAACTTAATATAATACTTTCCATACTTTGACAATTTAAGCATGTACTTTTTATTCACATGTAATGGAAGATATCAATGATAGTAAGCTTTTAATTATCGTAATTACTAGAGGTATATAATAAATAAAACAACAAAGATGAATGAATATCTCAACATACATAAGTCATGTGATTGATTGATATAATTTTTTATAGCTAGAAACAATCATATAGTCCATCAATAACATCTTATCAATGTATTAATAAAGCTTAAGAATTAGCTTAACATACACATATCATATAATTACTTTGTGTACTATAAGCATTTAAGCTTGAGAAAGGTTTTCAACAATTAAAATCGACCACATATTCTATTAAGAACTTTAGATCACTATTACTTTAATACTTGTACTTTAGCCTACCTAAGTTCCAAGAGTTGATAACGAGAACTATAGATACCCTTAGGTATCGCAACTTTAGATATTCGAAGATATCAAATCTATAGATCTAAATGAGATCGAGCGGTGGTCAATATGAGGATAAACTATAGGCCCTAACGAGGTCAAACTATAGTAGCTGCAAACATCCCTATAGACATGCCTATCTATCCACATTCTAGATTTTAAGAAGGTAGTTAATTTTTTTACTTTATCTGACATTATTTTGCTTTACTATATTCAATCATAGAAATACTCTCGAATATTAGTTGGAGAAGATAAATCCTTTTCCTAATCGAATGATTTGATAGGGGTAGGCATCGACCAAAACAATTATTCAGCATAGCTTTTACGTCAATCATGTGATTGATATTGTGACATCCTAATTCTAAATTCTAACCATATTACTATATCTTACATTCCAAGTCATACTATATCATGTTATTATGCCTTTAAACAAACATTATTCACACTAGTGATTCATTAAGCTAAACAACATGTATATAAATTAGGTGTTACCATAATCATGGCAATACTAGGTTCCATTGTAACACCCTTAATGAGCGCATAAGGCCTACTAACACACACACACACACACACACACACACACACACACATATATATATATATATATATATGGTGCATGCATAACCTGTAGGGATAACCTGGAATTTCATGTAAAGAAATCATATTCATGGCAATCATATACTAATCACCTATAATCTAGAAATCGCATGAGATCAAAGGAAATTAAGTAAATTTTACAGTCCTTCATTTATTACATTTCCTGAAATAAATTATGGCAAAATATAAGACTAGACAAAAGGAAATTATCCATAAAATATCCTCCATCCAAAATCTGGACTGACTCTTATTGGCCTCCTGATGTAGAACTAAATCCCTGAGCGACCGTCAACCAAACCTACACGGATATAAAATAACCCATGCTAAGCTATAAAGCTTAGTGGGGAAATTTAAAAATTTAACATGGCTGACCACTCATGGTAGTCGTCAATAAACATCTTCACACAAGCATCGCAATAGGAATAACAACATAATCATGTCATGATTTCATCCCATAAAAACAATTTATAGCCAAAAGGAAATTAAGGTTAAACATTATAATAAGCCATTCATCATGCTTACATTGTATAAGTGAAGCAATCGATACATGTATTTCTTTATTTCGAGTACATTTCTTATTCTTTAATAGCCTGCCTAAGTGCTAGTCTAAAGGGTGGATAACGAGAGCTATGGATACCAATTGGTATTAACGATGGATACCCAAAGGTATCAAACGATGGATATCCGAATATATCAAATGATGGACCCAAAGGGCCAAGCTATGGTTCCATTCAAGGAAAAAACAATGGACCCAAACAAGGTCAACTATGGCAACTGCAACTGTATCCCTCTAGGCATGCCTATCTAATCCAGCACTGAACTAAGACCTAAAAGCTTAACCATTTTTAAGAACATTTTGATTTAACATATTCCTCTTTACGCAGTATAACATTTGCTTAAGCCACAATTCATATAAGAATGCACATTTTATATTCTTATAATGGCATAAACAATTGTTATTTTAACTCATATACAAAGTATTTAAACTTAGTTAAGAAAAAATGTTATAGTACTTCACATAATCATATATATCTCAATTTAACGCAATTACGACATTAATACAATTACAATCATAAAACTTAATCAAGTTGCAATTAGCACTTACTTGATAACTTGCCATTATCACTATACCTTGACAGTTTAAGGCTTGACAGTTAAGGCATGACATAGAATAATCACATTTTAATTTTGGGAAAATACTTATTAAGTATGTTAATTAGGTTGAATTAGGGGTTATTTATTTTTATAATGTGTGTTGGCTTAGTCAAAATTGTTAGAGAGTATGCCCTAGAGCCCATGTAAAAGGGATGTATTTCATATGTATGAATTCATTTTCTTAATAAAAGGCATCATTCATTTATTAATGCTATGTTTAAATACATGAGTTTGTAAATCTTAAATTAATAAATGAAGTCCTATATATTATAAATACAGTGCAAAGGCAATCATAAAAGTGTTCATGATATGAGATGTCTATTGCATGTAAATGTGTTAATATCTAAATATTCCTAGTCATAGAATTAACAAGATAGGACAGTGTTAATTTGGATAGACTAGCACATGTTATGCTTCTTGAATGGTTCAAGCAATGATTCTTATAACTGTGATTATGGAAGATAATCAAAGCTAATATGTGGATGCTTGTTAGAAGAACAAGTTCATTGGAGACCTGCAAAGAGAATCCTCACATGGATATTAAATCTATGTCAATGAGGAATCTCTTCATAGCGGTTGTACAAGTATCCTTAGAGTTGAGATCACCAAAGTTATCTTAAGTAGCAAGTGGTATACTTTGACTCCATAACTGATTACTTCCAACTGAAGGTGAACATAGTTAGGAGGTTGGGTATATCATGACCTACTTAAAGATAGTTGAGTGATTCATAAAGGATTCAGCATCCTAGATTTATTAAGGAAAGTTATCTCACATGATTCTATAATTACCTTGTTCAAAGAATCTCTAGCTAGAATAATATGCCAAGATGGATAGAGATCCATGAAGGGCATTTTGGGAACAATGGTTAAATTAATATAACATACATAATTAGATTTATATGAGTTGACAGAAATTTATACTCAGAATCTAATTGAGATAAGAGTGGTGAAAGGAGTAATTGCACAATAACTATTTTTATGGAAGGGTATAGTCAAACCACTTGACTTTCCTGACATTTGGGTAGTCATGATGCCTAGCTAGAGGCCGCTCATGACTTGTATAATAGTGTATCATAAATATCAATAGGGATTGATAAAATAATTTAAAGGAGTTTAAATCATGTGAGTTTTCAATATAATTCACAATTACATATTATACTGCCAATATAGACAGGAATTCAATAGGTCACACACATATAGAGAAAAAGATAAAATGGTAAAATGATAAGGATAATAATATTTGATATTATTATTGTAATAGAGAAGTGAATAAGAGAATAATTAATTAAAGAGTTTAATTAATTATGATCAAGTAAAATTATTCGCAGAACATTTTAGAAATGTTCTATAAAATGGAGCTAATTGAAATATTATATTTCATAATTAATTATTATTGGACTATAAGTATTATAGGGCTGATATAATAATTAATAGATCCATTGTAGAAATTAAAAGAGGCCCAAAAGGATGGCTTTAGCGTAGAAACCCTCCACAAGAAGGGTTTCACGCCAACTACAGACAGAAGGCCTTAGAGGCCTAATTCTTGGACCAAAATAAATTAAATATATTTCATAAGTTTTATGGAGCCTACATATTTAATTTGAATGGATTTGAAATTCATTTGGGTGATTAAATCCAAGTATATGCACAAAGGGCCTAGTTTGTGGGCTTTATGCATAGTCTTTTGTGAAATGACTTAAATTGGATTTAATTGAGCCCAAATAAATTATTAATAATTCCAGAAGCCCATTTAATATTTCTTCAACAATTTTAAAAAGCCCAATCCTATTATGAAGTTGGATTTGTAACCTAACTATAAAAATCCAAGTGATAGGGTTTTAGGGTAACAAGGTGAACAATTAAGAGAAAAGAGTTTCTCTCATTCTCAAAACCCTAGCCGCTACTTTTCCCTTGCTAGCATCAAGGAATTTTTGCCAGCCTTGTATTTCCCCTTTGGTTGTTCATTCAATCCTTCTCTAGTGTGGATTACTCATTGGAGGTATTCAATTTTGGACACTATGGTTTACGACAACTCGGTGAGAAGGAAAATCAACTGTTTAACAAAAATCAAAGGTGATTTTTCTTATTCTCATTAATATGTATATTGTAAATTCATGGCAAGATTAGATCTATTGGTTAAAAATTTTAAATTTTGCTTATGTATGAGATGCATGTAACCGATAATTCCCAACAAAAATGAATGTGGAAGTATTATATTAGGTAATCAAGGGTGAGTGTATAAGCTGGTAAGGTGAAAAGCAGTGGAGTGTCACTTGGCCGTGCATCACATACAAGGAGACAATACTTGGTTGTGCATCACAAGGTATAAAGCCTTGCATGGTTGTGCATCACAAGGCAAAAAGCCTTGCATGGCCGTGCATCACAAGGCAAAAAACCTTGCATAGCCATGCACTACAAGAACATATCTGATTATGCAGATCAATTCATAATGATGCTCAACGAGCCAATAAATATCTTCTCCAAACTCATATTAAATCTCATCATCACTCAACTAGCTCAACCCTAAGCTAAGGGTTTCACTAGTTTAAAGGATCTTGTTATAAAAAAAAACCCTAATTTTTATCGATCTATCTACAGACAACTTCATACATAGCAAAATCCAAACAGTATTCCCATACCTGAACACTAAGAATTCTTCACTCCTTTAAGATCCCTTTATCCTTATCTTTGCTTGTCTCTGCTACTGCAAACAACATAAAAACACTAAATTTTCCTTCTTGCTTTCACGAAATCTTTCATTAACAGAAGAGAGATAGAAGGGAGAGATTTCTCTTATGGAAACCTAATTTCAGATTCATAGAGAGAGAGAGAGATGGACTTCCTTTGAAAAGATAGTGATATTTATAACCATGAACATGTGAGGAAGCCTCTAGAAGATCCCCAAATTACCATTTAACCCCTTTCTCAATTGCCCTCTCAAAAACTAACCCTTTTCAATCTTTTAATTTATGCTTTGATCCCAAATCAATCTTAAATCATAATCTTACTCCCTAAAATCAATTTTTACCAATCAATTAATCCCTTATTCATTAATTGCACTAAAATTACTATATTACCCTTCATGAAACTTTAACCCAATGTGGCTATAACCATATAAAACATTAATTTAGCATATAATATCAATTAATTAAATATAATTCCTACCAAGATCAAGATTGGGCCCTCACAAATATTAACTTCGTCAATTGGGAGTGCATTAATTGGGAAAGATAGTAACTTGTATATCAATCATTTCAATTGAGATAAAATTCTTCAATCTGGAATAGATCGATATAGAAAAATAATAATTTGTACATCAATCTTTCAATTGGGAAAAATAATAATTTGCACATTAATAATTTTGATTGGGATTACATTTTTTGATTAGGAACATATCGATCGGAAAAAAACAGTAATATGAGTTGTCAATCTCGTAACTAGGACTAGTCATGGAACTAAGGATTAAATCCATTCATTGGAAAAAATGTCGATCAGAATTATACATATGTATCAACCATGTAACAAAGATTATATATTAAAGCAAGTTACTTAGCAAAAAGTAGAGGTTTTCAAAACTCGAACTGACCCGACAGACCCAAATAATCCGACCTGAGCCGGCACATTCAGGTGGGATTATTCGAGTTTATCAAGTCAGTTCAAATTATAAGATCTTTAAAATTTCAAGTTTGGGTTAGGTCAAAACCCCTTTAAAACTGACTTGACTCGCAATCCGAACAACATAAATATATAAGGCCTAAAATTTCTAATTTCTATTACTCTCCCTTTGAAACCAAATCCCTAATCGTCGATCTTCCCTATCCAGTTGCCCACTCATCCTCTACTTTCTCACCATTGCCTTTGAATAGTGGTCTGGACTCTCCCTCTCACCTCGTTCATATCGGTCATTATCTCGACCTCTTCTCTTTTACTCCATAGCCCTTTTGCATTTTAGTATGATATGTCTCTGTTCTTGTTTTTTTCTTCTCTTTTCTTTCATTTTTTTATTAAGATGATTGTTTCTGGTAATTCTTGAGTTAATTAAGCATGATTACACATCTAGGTTTTATATTTTCCATAATTAGAAAAATGAGAAATAAGATTTAGTTTTCCTTTTTTCTTTTTCATTTATGTGGTTCGAACCAGGATTTTAACTGAAGAAATACTAACTTTATACTTCTATATGTTTAATAATATCATTCAATTCGAGCCACCACCGCTTCACAAGCAATATTCTTTTGAACCTGTAATCGTCTTACTTAGATTTTCTATTTTTCTTTTTGTAATTTAGTAACTGGATTTATCAAATTAAGTTATGTAAATTGTTGCTTATTTTTTGTGAATATTTCATTATCAATTGCCAAGGTTGCAATTTTAAGGAAATTTAGTTGTTTGCTTGTTTATGTCTAATTATGTCAAATTTATGAGCTTTAACTCTGTTATTTTTTGTTTAGTTTAATTGGATGTTGTATTGCCTTTCTTTCTTGGAGTTGAAAACTCTAAAAGATATGATTTTTTTTTTCTCTAATCTACTTAATTTGCATATGATTTTATGATATGTTCACAGAAATTGGACATTTCTAAATTAGCATTCATTGCTAGGCTTGGTGGTGAGAGATTAATGAACTGTCTTACTTAGCTTCAACAAATATTTGTATTTGATGGAGCATTGACTTACAGTATATGAACTTTTCTTGCGTATTTGTGTATTTGTATAAGCATGAGAGATTGGTTTGGATTATTATGTAATGTATGTTTGACATAATTTTTAAATTGTTTGTTATATTTTTAAAATATTTTTATGATGGTGAATTTTGTTTATTTAGATTTTAATTTAATTATAATTTTAAACAATTAAAATTAGAAAAAAATAAAATTTGATTTGCTCGAATTAAAGGGATCAGTGCCCGCATCCGATTGAGGCCCAATTATAAATTAGGGTAAAATCAGATGAAGATATATATTGAATTTCGGGCTTTAGATTAATCGATTTCGGATCTAGTTAATTCAAACAAGACCAATGCACACCCCAAGCAAGAAGCATTCATTTTAATGTGTAAATAAATAAAAGTATTCTTGACTGGTTCTCCGATTCCTTTTTTTGACCTGATTCAATTTTGTCACTTTAGGTTTTTTATTGAACAGATGAGACCTGCAACCAGTTCGCAGTTAAACTAGTGCATCCTGCAGGTAAAACTTTACTTATAGATCAATAAATTAAAAAGAAAAAAAAAATTATTTGTCAAATATGGTACTCTCTTTATTCGGATTTATACAATTATGTTAGTTTAAATGGCACTACAAAATAATCTACTGAAGAGAATTATAAAACAAAATTAATACTACTGAGATACCAATGATCACCGGGAAAGCTGTGACAAAGTAAAGTGCTCCATAACCCTGCAAGAGCATGACTTCTTCTGTTAAAACCTCAGAAATTTGCCAATTCAAATAATAATTTCATTATAAATTGCATATCACTTGGGAGTGTTGCTATGGTACGCATGGGCACGTGATGTGCGCACAAATCTCCACCATCAAATCGGAGATACGCACATCTGGCAGGTGAAGATTCGCGCACACCATAGTCTGCCCTGATCACTTGTGCTGCCAACACAAATATGTGACCATAAGCCAATATTAAGATTCTGTTACATACAACTCATCAAGTGGATACGGTGACAATTTTACATTAAATGAACAAATAAAATTGTAAAAAGATAAATTGTATGAACTTGTGCTGTGATGGCAATCAGAAATTTTAACTAAAACAACTGCCATGCAAAAATTGTGGTTCATTTATCTTATTTTTCATTGATATATTTTTTTCTTTCTCCTACTAGAAGTGTATAGCAATTGAGCCGAATGATCATCCCTAACCCTAACTTCTTCAAACAAGTAGCAGGATTAGTAAATCCTCAGAATATTGCCATCCTCGTTGTAGGCTTGAATGAATCCAGAATTCTTAGTACTATTGGTAGGCTAGTAGCGTCCCCTTAGCTTAACCATTAGTTTTATAATATTGAATTATGGAGCTCAATATCTAGTAACATGCAATCAAGAACATTCTTTAGCTTCTAGGCAAGTGATCAAAGGGAACAAACCACAGCTCGTGGCACTTCTGTGTCATCGGAATTGTCATCATCTTCAATTTCAGCAGCTGAATCCCAATCAATTTTGAGTCTTTTTGCAGCTTCACGAGGATCTATGCCAGTGTTTGTTACCTTTGCATATAGGGACTTAGTTGGCTTCGTCTTTGGTGCCTCAACCTACACAATTAGCGCATGCATGAACATGAATGGTTTTTGGTAAATCAGTTAATTGAACAAAATGATGCATACTGTTCACTGCTTTCAAAAAAGGTTTCAGCCTCAAGGCTTTGGTTTCATATTGGTTCATTCTCGTAAGTGTGATATAGTGAAACAACTTAACTACCACTTCAAAGTATCATACTGCACGTCAAAAAGTATGAGCATAAAGAAAATGGAAGAATAAGCGGAGAATAAGGCAACAGAAACTCAAAAAATCCAGAAGTTACTTTCATTTATGTTGAAAGATGAATATACATAGTACATTTTAAACTGTGCCCACAGGAAAATTTTACCAAAAGGTTGCAACATGTTCAATCAATTACCACATTCATGCCCTCTGAGCAGTGCACACAGCTTTGATTTGCAAATAAAAAATAGAATCAAAATAAATTCCAACTCTGAAGAAAATATTAAAATTTTTAAATGCTGCTTTCACTGAAGAATGCACTAAAGGAGGTTAATCTCTCTTTTGCTCGGGCATAACACACAGCAAACAACAAAGATAAAGAAGCAAATAACACTTGATTACTATTCATATGTGACAGAGTTGTAGGTCCATTGAGACTGTTAGGAAGTATAGATAAGAGACGAGTCTCCCTCTAAGAATCCTGAAATTTAAAGTTGAACTGAACAAGACCATGATGGAAAATTCATACCACCTAAAAATGAGAATTATATCAGAGTTTTGAAAATACAAGGGTGCCGTGTAGTCCAAACTCTTCTCAATCACTAGATGTCCTTATCAAAATTACATTCAGATTGCTTTCCCTAAATTATTGATTTAGGCCATGTAGCATATGCAGGTTATACAATTTAGGGCAAGCATTACACTTGAAATTCCAGCAACTTCCTAAAACTACCAAGGTTAGTGATTGCTCTCAGCCTCCTAAGCAACTCAAGGTTTGATTATCAAAACCTAATCAGTAAAGCAGGCTATACAATTGTTAAATTGAGTCAGAGACCATTTGGAATTTCTACCTTGCACTTTTACTCAATCCCTTAGATGAGAATTGAGCATTCTTATCAATGAAGTCATACACATTCTCAAACAGTAACAATTTGATAGGGAGCTGCTGGACCTTAACACAAGGACCATCCAAGGCCCAACACCTTGAGAGTATATTCAAGAAGGCATAAGAAGAGTGCAGGTGGGGACAATGTAGCTGAGCTGGCAGAGTTAGTTATGCAAGGGGAGGTGTGAGGAGAGAGGGAATAAGAAGGCAGGGGGGCTGGAAAAAAGTGATTATGATGAAAGTATTATGGTTTTTGCCAGCAGAAGGCTGTGAGAGGGAGAGGGGAAAGTTGTTGTAGAGGCCCCTGCTCATTGTAGGTTGTTTAATCATTGTAGGTTGTTTAATCATTTCATTGTACCTTACCTTATGTTTTTCTTCTTCTACTGGGATTGCAAAAAGACATTTAGAGATACAGAACGTCAATTGTATTATGGTATTTCCATTAATACAATCCTTTTTCCATTTGAGCTGTTCATTATTTTTCTATTTGGCTGTGTTATTTTGTTGTTTCTCATCGTTGGTCCAACCTGCCAAATTCGAACTGACCAAAGACGATAGAGACACGGCAACATGCTTTAGCAACACATCTGGATGAAACGGAGAATTGAGGACGAGTGTTGGCAGCTTATGTGAAGGAGTTAACCAAAAACATTAAAAGAAAAAAGTACTGGAACATCTGAACACTTGAAATTGCCTTCACAATGTGCAGAAATTTAAGTAAACATGGCGATTTTTTACCCAACTAGAAAGCCCAACTCTAATTGGCTTAAAAAGTAGAAACTAAGCTTGAAGTAAACCCGAATGACCCCAAAATTTTAAGGTTGAACCCGATTCGAAACCCAAAAAATTCATCTGAAAATGTCAAAAACCTTATCTGACCCAAACCTATGACCCGATTATTTTCAATTAAATTTTATTTTACATCGTGTGTGTGTGTGTTAGCGCGCGCGTGTGTGTGTGTATATATGTATATGTAAAACGGAAATTGACTTAAGTTTAATATGGCATCGTGTTGGTTTATATATATATATACACACACACACATGTAGAGAAGCCCAAATTTGATTCTTTAATTTAATTGAATACTTAAATTTTAACAATGACCTATTGATCACTCATACTTGTCAATTTTATAAATTATAAACACAAATTAACAATATTTTTGAAAAATTGGATAATGTGATACTCAATTACATTATTGTGGCATTTGGACTATGGCAATGAAGTTATATGTTCCACATACATAGTAAAACTGACAAAAACTGAAAACAAAATGGATTAATTTTTTTTTGATGGAGTTTTTGTTGAATATTTATGTTGTGTGATATAGATCAACATAATTGGGTGTCACACACTTTAATTTTTCAAATAAAATGCGAATTTGTGTATATTGTTTGCAAATTTGATAAGTACGGATGTTAATAGGTTATTGTTAAAGTTTAAGTGTTCAGACATGTGAAAGTAGAGAGAATAATTTTATAATTCTATTAAAAAAAATACAGGTATTTATAAATGAATACAAAAGCTAAACTAAGAAAGAAAAATTCATATAATTATGTTATAATCTGTATCTAACAGTTAGAATATTCATCTACACTAGTTGTACAATCTGTAACAGCTATTGGCATAAATCATATATCGTAACACTCCCCCTCAAGATGGAACATAGATATTAATCATGCCCAGCTTGTTACAAATATAATTAATCCGATTTTCAAGTAACGTTTTGATGAACACATCAGTTAATTGGCTCCTTGGTCTAACATGTGAGATTAAGATTGATACATCTAACTTTTTCAAGTAAAATGACAGTCAACTTCTATATGTTTCGTTCTCTCATGAAACATAAAATTATTTGCAATATAAATAACTGTTTGATTGTCACGCCATAAGTTCAGGACAAATGATAGTAAGATAGTTCAAGTTTTCCACAATCTTCCTCTACTTTTCAGGATTCTCAAGTAAATTTCCATCTTCAGCTTTCAGCTTCGCATTTGGTATCATAGGCGCATCACATGTTTTTGCCTCAATAAAATTAGCACCATCTAATAAATATAGGCAATATTTTCTTTGAGATAGATAGATTTCCTTATAACTTTGAGAAACTTCAATCTTTAAGGAATATTTCAATGGTCCTAAATCATTTATCTAAAAGCGAGTCCCAATGAATAGTTTCAACCTCATGATCCCTGCTTCATCACTTCTAGTGATCACTATATCATCCACATACACAATCAATAAAATGCATCTAGAACTAGATGATACAAAGAACACTGAGTGATCATATGCACTTTTTCGTAGGCCAAACACAATCACAACTATAGTGAATTTCCCAAACCAGGCACGAGGAGATTGCTTTAAACCATACAAAGACTTTCTTAATTTGCACACTTTTCCTGACTCCCCTTGAGCAACAAATCCAGGTGGTTGCTCTATATAAACCTTTTTACATAAATCTCCATGTAAAAACGCATTCTTCACATCAAGTTAATAAAGTGTCCAATTGTAAGTAGTAGCTAATGAGATAAACAGTCGAATAGAAGAAAGTTTCGCAACTGGAGAAAAGATTTTCGAATAATCCACTCCATATGTTTAAACATATCCTTTAGCAACCAATCGAGCAAAAAAACCATCATAATTTATTTTGACAGTAAACACCCACTTACAGCCAATGACTTTTTTCTAAAAAGGCAAAAACATAAGATCCCAAGTATGATTATACTCTAAAATCATCATCTCTTCTTTCATCGTAGCTTGCCAACCATCATGAGCTAATGTTTTAACAAGGGACGTTGGAATAGCAATAGAGTCTAAAGAAACTACAAAAGGCTTGAAGTAGGGAGATAAAACATAGTAAGATACAAAGGAAGAAAAAGGGTAAGTACATGTATGTTTATCTTTGCGAAAAGCAATAGAAACGTCAAGGCTAGCATCTAGTGGTGATGAGAGATCTGGAGACAAAGCAGGAGGTGTGGTGCCTGTGTCTTGGCTGATAAGAAACACCTCAATAGAATGGTACACACGTCGAGAATACACTTGACAAATAATTGGTCGAGAGGGAGGAGATACTACATGTTCATTGACAGTATAAACAAGAAAATCGTCCCCTGAATCGCTAGGATGCAAAGGAGAGGACAAGGGAAAACCAAAGAAAGATGTATTCTCAAAAAACGTAACATCAGCAAATACCAAGTAATGACCAGAAGAAGGAGAGTAATAACGATAGCCTTTTTGTTCACAAGAGTATCCCCAAAAGACACATTTAAGAGATTTAGGATCTAGTTTTGAAACCTGAGGTCTTATGTCTTTAATAAAGCAAGTACACCCAAAAATTCGAGGAGCAAGAGGTATTAGAAAACAAGCAGTGGAAACAGCATCTATTTAGAGAACATTGGGAACCTGCATATGGAACATTAGTTCTCGAGCAACTTCTAATAAACAACAGTTTTTTCGCTCAACTACACCATTTTACTAAGGGATGACAATACATGAGGACTGATGAATAATATCATGCTAAGAGAGATAAGATTTAAAAGAATGTGACACATATTTTTTAGCATTATCACTTCTCAAAATACAGATAGATTTATTGAATTGAATCTTAATTTCAGCATGAAAAGGACAAGATATAGTAAACAAGTTGGATTGAAATTTATAGGATAAACCTAAGCAACTCGAGAATAATCGTTAATAAATGTCACAAAATAATGAAAACTTAATTTGGATAAAACAAGACATGAACCCCATATATCAGTATGAACCAAATAAAAAGAAAACTCAACACATTTATTTAATTTAAGATAATAAGATACTCTATGGTGTTTGACAAATTTCACACAATAAAAGTAGATTCCCATTTAAGACAATGAATAACTATTGTAAAACTGAAAGAGGATGACCAAAAGGACAATGAAATTGCAAAAGAGAAGATGAGCTTGTGCAAGCAATCAATCAAGGCACCGTTCAGAAGTTCATTCAAGAGCATACAAGCCATTCACCAAACACCCTTTACTAAGAATCTACATCTCAAAATCTTGAAAAAGATAATAATTAGAACAAATAATAACACAACAATTAAAATTTTGGCTAATTTGGCTAACAGATAACAAGATAAAAGAGAATGATGATAAACATAAAACAGATGACAATGGGAGAGATTTTGTGGAGTTAGCTGTCCCGAGCCCAATTACAAAAGCAGTAGATCCATTGGCTAAAGTAACACAAGGTAGATTAGCAAGAGACTTGAAAGAAGAGAGAATATCCGTGTTGCCAGTCATATGACCAGTAGTACCCGAGTCAATAACCCAACTACGAAATAAGGCAAAAAGACATGCAGTAAGATTACTTGTATTAGCCAAAGCTGGTGTCCCAGAAGATAACTGCTATGAATCATAAGTGATAAGAGTCATTTATATGATATTTTTAGTATGTTTTTAGGTATTTAATTGAGTTAATTTTATATTAATTAGGTTGAATTTGAGTGTAATTGGTTAATTTTATGTTTTTGAAGTTAATTGTAAATTTTGGTGCTTTCAGGGTCATTTTGTTAAGAAAATGATTTAATTGCAAAAAGGCAAGTAATTGTGGGCCAAAAATGAAAAATTGAAAAATTCATGCAAGATAATTGAAGTGAGGTTTAGAAGTTCAATGTATGGCCGTATGTCTCAAAGAAGAAAAATATGCTTAGCTGTGTGCTCTCAAGGATTGCTTATATGCATGGCCATGTGAATGTTATCAAGAAAAATTGCATGGCCACTTGAAAATGAACTAAGAAGATTGCATGGCCACATGAAACAAGCAAATGAAGATGCATGGCCACGTGAAATTTAATAAAGGAAGATTCATGGCCACGTGATTTTTTTCAAAGGATTTTGAGTGGCCACGCATAAGTAACTCCCATGAAGCGAAGAATTTTCAATTTTTCCAATTCAAGAAAGATTCTCTTCCTACTCCAATTGAGGAAGTTTAAAAGGCTTTTACAACATATTTTGCCTATAAATAGACAACTCTAACACCAAAGAATGGGAAATTAGAAGGATCAATTAGAAGAATCAAGTAGAATTCTTTATTTTTAATTTTACTTTGTTTTACTTTGGCATGATAATCAAACTGCTCTTTATATTGCCTCAAATTCCAGAATCAATTCATTCGTGAAAAGATTCAAGATAATGTCATCTCAACATAATATATGAAGACAGGAGAACAGTCGGGTGATTTGCTCACAAAAACCTTAAATGGCTTTAAAGTTGACTATTTGTGTAACAAGTTGAGCATGATTAATATCTATATTTCAGCTTGAAGGGGAGTGTTATAGAATGTAAATATAGTGTGTAGCAATGAACTTAGGCAAAAAATGCAGGTTTCCTTAGATAGACACTTCTATACTTGTATATATAGATGTACTATTGATGAAAGAAATACAGAAAATAATTCTCCAATCTTGTGAGTATTTTATTTCAAGTTCTAATTGTGACTTAAGACTAGAGCTGAACATGACCAAAAAAAAGTGAACCAACCCCATAATGACCCAAAAAATTCAATACTGAAAAAAAAAAAAAAACTGACTCAAACTCAAACCCCGTCCGATCTAATTGCCAAGTCTAATGCTCAATATTTAACGGTTTTTTTTTTTAAAGTCCAAATTAAATTACCTGCACTAACCTTCACCACTAGATGAAGATAAATATTATAGCTCTATTAAAAGTGTACACAAGTCTGAATATTTTTAAACCGAACCAAAATACCGGAGTCAGAACCAAAATATGCCTTTGACTTTCAGACTAAAATCGAATTGACTTGTACCGTTGAATTTCATTTGGAATGAATTTGGATATTTTGTCTAAAATCAGATCGAGTTGTACCAAACTATTCTAAAACTATATTGGACCCAAAAAAAGGATATTTAGATATTTATTAATTGTTATATATAATAACTGAAAATTTATAGATAATATTATTTATATATTTAATGTTACTTGTTGTACTGACCCTTCTTTTTTTGTTTACTAAGCCTTTTTGTAAAAATCAATAATATGAAATGTATATAGTGTTAATATTGAAAAATAAAAAAAAAATAATTGCAACAATCATGTATGTTTGATTGTATTTTAATTGCACTTATTGAAGTATTTTAATTATATTTTCTACTTATTATATGTGTATTTGTTTGTTTTACAAATTTTTAAAAAGATATTTTATTAATTATTAAGATGTAATTTATATGTGAATTAAGTTTATTAATATATATTTAGTAATGTTGAATTGTACAATATTTTTATATGTTAGTTATATTTGGTAATAATATTATATATTTTACTGGAATATTTTTCAATTGAATTATCTGAAATAGTGAATTGTCTTGTACTGTATTGCTTAGTAATAAAAGAACCGAAATTGAAATTTTCCATATTTTTGGAATAATAGTACCAAATTATGCCGAATTTTTAAGACAATAATAAGACTTGATTTTAAAAATACCTAGACTTTCAACAGAGTACTGTTAATTTGCAAATATCCAGATTGAACCGGATCCTATACACCTTCCACATATATCCTTAGAGGAGTAAATAAAATGGCGCTGTTATCAATCATTTATATTTTTAGTAGAATGCAGATAATTTGCCTGCAATGGGACGTTCTAATAGAATAAATGCAATGCAACCGAATGGATAGTTGTACCACATCAAAACTAATTGAAGTCAGCAACATGAATGATTCTCCAATTTGACTTATTTAATGGGCACATTTTCCATGAATATGTGCCAGTTCGAATCGCTTCTCCACAGTTATCAAGGCAGAGAAACAGAATAAATCATTGTATCAATTTCTTTCTAAATGTAACCTCAAATTCTTACCAATATATCTGGTCTATTTTGATCGACTGCTAAACTAAATTCCTTGGCCTATCCAATACTTGCTATGAGAAATAATGGTTACTATCTATAGTTTGAAAACATGATTCCAAATAAAAACAATGGCAACTTTCATCAAACTCTATTGATATCTATCTATCCAACAAAACTTGAAAAGAAGGAACAAATGCTATAATCAGCAAAATAGTGTTGCTAATACTGAGGAGACTTCACGTTATCTAAAACTATGCTATTCCAGAGGATAAAAGAGGTAGAGAAATTTGAGAAATTTTCAAAAAATTGCAAACTTCAAAGCAACAAAAGCACAAACAAAAGCCAGAGTATTATGATATCGAGGGGCTGCTTCAAAATTAATCCTAATCTCTATTGTCAGCCATGTAAGGATTAAGCAAAAAATTGAAGCCACAAGGAAATTTCCCAGAATGCAATTATTGTGAAATGAGCTAATTAGCAAAAATTGAAAGCAGAATATTATAATTAAGATCAAAAGAGTACCTCTAAATTAGGCCAACTCATCATCTCCTCTGCTAGCATTTGGAGTGCGACACGATTTTTAGGAACTTTACCTTCATTCACCTAGCAAATAGATAATTAGAAAAAAAAAAAAAAAGTGATGTTTTACATTTCCACATACGAAAGCGATGACATAATCTAAGTTAGGCTAAGGGCTTTGATGAAGTTGCAACAACATTCAAAAGTATAAATGTTTATTGATAATACAATAATACTTCAGTTATTATATATGTAGACAGACACACACAGACATACATACATGAGTAATTTGGTGAATGAAAGAACAAATGAGACCATGAATGAAGCAGCAATCAATCAGTCTTAATTTGTGTACTTGAATATGGAATTTAAATTATCAAATGCTGACTGCAAGTGGTCGTGTTATCAATTACCATATGCTTTTCTTTTTTTCGTACTTGAAACAATGTGTAGCAGTGGAAATAAGACCTCTTTCTTCCAATATCTGCTAAGTGCTTCATGAGGCAGAACCAAATTGCTCACAATTTATGTTTTTAAGCTACAAATATTAATTCAACTTTTCGGCATGCTCAAGATTGTAGTTTTCTTGAAGCAACTCCAACAACAATGCCACATACAGCCCCAATTGTTCTTCATATAACCATGAATTAACACTCCCCTGAATGAAGCTTCATACAGCATTCTTCATTTAAGATATTTATTCATTAATATATTGAATTTTAGAATGAAGTGGATGACAGTCAATATAAGGGTCCAATTAGTAGCAGAAATAATTACTTGTTCTAGAGCTTCAACCAGGTCTTCTCTGGTTGGTGCATCAGGCTCTTCAATGCCAAGTAACCTCCTCCGTTCAACTTCTCTTGGATCCTCAATCATTATTGTCAATTTAACCTGAAAATTAAATGGAAAAATTAAAAAGAAAATAAACAAGCAATTGAATTAGCTCAACCACACAACAGACATCCTTATTTAGCTGAAGAATTTAAATAATAGCAGCCCAAAGGAAATAACAAAAAGAAAAGGGAAAAGCAAAGTATTATCTAATAATAAAAATATTGTATATTAGTTAATAAACTTGCTTTTATGATTACACTATTATAAAATGATCTCATAGTTAACAAAGCAATTTGCACAAAATTTTAGCAACAATGGATAAGTAAATGTTACCTCATTAAATAGCATGTCTCTGTTTTTCTTGAGAAGACCCAACACCTAATAAAATCAATAAATCAGAAAGAAGATATTAAGCAATGAATGATAATATGAAAACAAAAACGAGAATGTAAAAAAAATAAAAAAGGAAGAGGGGGGGATACTAACCCTTTTAATTTCTTGAATGTATTGAAGGTCTTGAGGGCTGGGCGGTGCTGCTTCCCCCATTTTGTCTTCTTCTTTTTCTTCATCTTGGACTCGCAGTTCAAGGTCTTCTTCACCAGCGAACAAGCCCATGTGTCTCCTTCTGTTACCATTACTTGTAATTGGGTGTATGCAGATGTCACCCAATCTATTTCTAAAGGAGGATTCAAATTGTCGCCGTTGCTGGGGTTGGCGACGAATAGAACATGAAGAAGGAGAAGATGAAGGAGAAGTAGAAGGAAATAACAGGGATTTTGGTGGCAGTTGGTAAATTTGGTAAAGTTGCAGAGCCATTGTGAACACTGCACCTTATCTTCTACTTTAGATAGGCCAATATGGCATATTTTGCATGAACCCAATTTTCAAAAACCTTCACAGTTATCTTAGAATTGTAGACCAATCGCACTGTGTGTTTCTATGGCTGAACATGTCAAGATATAGTTAAGATCATAGTTATTAAAATCGGATCGGATTGGTCGGTTGAACTGGTTTAACTGCGAATCGATTAGCCAGTTAATTGATTTAACTATTAAAAATTGAACTGATAAAAAATCAAATTAAACCGAAAAAATCGAATTAAATCGAAAAATGACAGAACCGAACAAAACCGAATTTTTTACTAAAAAATATAAAAAATCATTTTTTTGTATATTTTAACCCACCCATATATATATATATATATATATATATATATATATATAATAAAAAATATAATAAGTATATTAAATTATTAAGTGATATACCTAAAATTTAAAATACTAATTTTTTCAAATATATATATAATTTTTATTATTTATTTATTTAAAAAAATTAATATTTTAAATTTTAAATATATCACTTAATAATTTAATATATTTATTATCTATTTGGATCATTGTAATAATATATTATCTAAAATAATATATATATATATTAAATTTTTATTATTTATTTATTTGGAAATTTATAATTTTAAATTTTAAAAATGTCACTTAATGATTTAATATATTTATTATTTATTTAAATTTATTATAATTAAATATAATTATACTCATATATATATAAGGTTAATATTTTTTGTATTTACTTCATTAGTATTTCATCTAAACATGAAATTATTTTCATAATATAATTGTATTTTTATGTTTCTAACATATTATATTCAAAAATACATAATTAATCACTTGTAATAATAAAATTAAAAATATATTTTGTAACTTATTATTATAATATTTTTGATATATATTTAATATTTGATGAATATTTTTTTAATTTTTATACAATAGTATTTAAAAAATTATAATAATTATAATATTTAAAAAAAAAATCCGATTGAACTGATCGAACTATGAATTTTTAACCTTATCGGTTCTTTATCCGATCCGATTTTAATAACATTGGTTAAGATGTTGTTTTGTGGTCTCCGTACCATTCGACTTCAAGTCCAATTAAGGACTAAGCTGGTTAATAAGAAAAGAATTAGGGCAAAAAAATGCAATCAACGGGACCTAAACTAGTAGTTTTTTTTCAGCATTAAATCTCCGCACTTTGAAAAATGCACATTGATTTCGTAGGCTACGCATGTATACGTATTTAGATCAAAATAAGTGACCGATAAGTGTGGAGTAGATGCATTGTCTAATACACATATGGTTATCATATATGTATCAAATTAAAAACTAATCACATCAGAAATTCCTATTTTTTCTCCAAAATTAAGATTGTTGTTCGGCAACAGGATAAGGCTAATCTTGGCGAAAACTTCAACAATTTTGAGTCAGCGAGAAATTTGACGTTAGTGACATGGCAGAGGATGAGAGGCGAGGTCAGCGACAAATTTGACGGTGGTGACGTGGCAGAGGATGAAAGGTGAGATCTGTTGTGTAGCAAAAGAGAAATCCACGAAAGATTTAGAGTGCTCGACATGGAGTTCACCGGAGGGATTTGAACCATGCTTCCAACACAGGCATGCCATAGCTATGGAGCTAAGCTTTTCTCCAACTCCTTCACGGTTTTTGACTGTGAAGATTATAGCTATGGTTATGTGGGCTCCAAAAATGGAACAAAATGAAAATCGAATCAAAATCTAAATAGAAAATTTAAAGAAGAAAAGGGGATTGAAAAGAGCATTATACTTCTCTCTCTGAGCTACTTTAATGGTTCAAAGTTTCAAAATTTAGTATGAAAACATTAAAAATTTTAAATTCATCCTAAAAACCACTTCTTGAAATGAAGAATTCAAAGCTGAAAAGAACTTTCTTGAAATTTTGGCTCTTCTTATTATAGGTCCATCTATTTCTTGAGTAAAATGACAGAGACATTACATTGCCGATGATTACTCGAAGATTTGTGATTATCAAATCTAGTAACCAGTGGAAACGAATGTGATAAGAAAAATGGCTATTTTATCAGCCAGGCTACAACACTCCTATATCCCCTAAGAGGATATCGTGCACAAAGTTTAAGAAAATAACTTTGTAGGAAATTCAGTTCTAATCAATGATTCTCACAATTATAACTATACATATTTCATGCGTATAGAGTTATGTAGCAAAGTACAAAGTGTTAGACCAGTTTACACGATTGCATAATTAAAGACAATCATTTATATGTATGAATATATAAAGTTTGATTATAAGATAAACAAAAATTTTTCTTTCATACATATTAGTTTCAACTTCCAAAAAGAGATAAAAATCCTAATATTTGAGTCTAGCATAAGACTCAAAATCCCAGGCCACATGCAGTTGTTCCTACTCTAAAACCCGCTTAACTACATCATCCCACGTGCAAATGAATTCGTAAGGGTATAAAAGAAAACATGAATATAATAAAATAGTTGCATGTATGAATTAGAAAGTAAAAAAAAAGTTAAATAGATGAGTTCAACAATGGAAACTTATTTGTTTCTTGGCATATAACTTTAACTAGTTCAGAATAGACGGGTTATTTAGTTACAAGTCATGAATTGAATGACAATTAATTGGTTAATTCTTATAATTTGAGCAACAAGTATAGAATAGATGATACTCCTGCTAAGAATCAAATAGAAGAGGTGATAACTTTGAAAATTCATAAACTAGAAGGTGTTGTAACACTAATGTCAGAAGACACCGTAGTATCACAGAAGCAGCTGTGAAATCTTTTAGGCATGCCCGATTACCCGACACGAGGGCTCACAGACTAGAATTTATATATAAAATATTAGTTATAGACATTCAAGATTTAACCACATATGGGATACCTTTGTATACAAAACCAATAAGAAGAATATATCATTTGTATTTCCCAATATATTTTATTGGAAATATATGGTTAGTATACCAATTAACTACATATTCTAAATCATTGTTGTGATGTTTCCAACATGTTAACATAGTTTCAAAATCAGTTAAACAAATTAGAAAATAAATAGTAAATATTTCAAAGTATTTAGTAAAATAAAGGATACTCAACTGGATTGAAGTTCAATTCAGTCGGGTCATACCCATTTTAGACTGAAAATAGTTAAATTGAAATTAATTCAACCGAATAGATATGCTAAATAGGGTACCTAACTGGATTGGAATTCAATTCAATCGGGTGTCCCCCATTCTGCACTGAGAATGCATAAGTGACCCGACTAGATTGATAACCAATCTAGTCGGGGTTACTTACATCTGAGATAGGCAGAATGCATACCACCCAACTCGATTGAGTCCCAATCCAAAAAGCCTTCTAACCCAAGCTCAACACAAAGGTTCAATTCCCATAATCATAGGGTTCATTTAGTTAACTGTTCCATTAAAAGTTAAGTCCATTAAGCCAAATGTTATTCCAAACAATAGAGCAATCAATTAAAATTCTCATTCAATTGAACTTCTAGGGTTTTTGTAATCAAGCCCAACTGCCTCCTACACAATAGTTAGAAATAAAATATACATTACTTATTTATTTGGTTCTTGGCAAAGACCTACAGATAAAATTATATCTAATTCCCCACTTACAGAACTGATGAAATCCTGCAGCAAAAATCATTCACCATTACTTTTCTATGCACTTTTCTACTACATACCTGTCTACCACATCAAAAAAAACTTCCAAAAATCATACAATAATAAAGTGTATAGTTTTTAGACTCTCTTACCTCTTGGATGTTTATATCTTCTAGCTTAGATCTTCTTATTGCCCTTACTATTCCCTTGCTTTTCAACTAGAACTAAAAAAACATTATTAGCCTTAAAATTTGCATATACTTTACTTTGAATGATCAAAAGATGAATTGTGTAATAATTTTAATAATTTACCCACCTAAATCCCTTTGGTTGCGCTAAACTCTTTCTATCTTTATCTATCTTAAATTTAGCAAGAAGAACATAAATTCTTAGATGAAGATAGGAAAAGAAGAAAAGAGAAAATCTAAAATGTGAATAGAAGAAGGAAGAGTTGACCTATATTCCCTAAAGTAGCATATTTTTTGTTTAATAATTAGGCATCTTTTAGATTCCCTAAGTTGAAAATCTCCCATTGGTCCTTACTTAAAACCCTTGGAAAAATTCTCATGTGATCCCCCTCACTAATTTCTTAATTACCAATATCTTATACTGTCATTTCTCACTTTAATATAAACCCCAAATTCAATAATTCATACACATAAGAATCCCTAACTTATACATTACACCGAGTACCCAAAATAAATGCATAAATACCAATTGTATCCCATAAAGTCAATTAAGAAAAATGTGCATAAAAACTCATACATAAACTTTTTTAAGCCTATTTTAATTCCTGCCAGGGGATGTTTGGGGCCTTACACATGCATGTGAGATCAATAGAGAGAAGTCTCTATGCATGGTAAATGTGGTTGATGGATTGAAAATAGTGAGAAAGAAAGTTTAGGGCTACAAAACAATTGAGGGTTTTTTTATTATTTTCATTAATCTTATATGGAAAAATTTAATAGTTTTTAATTCGTAGGTGGGCCCTACTGATATGTTAAGTTTACTAAATGCACCTTGGATAAGGCATATACTACACAGTCATTGTAATCCCCTCTATACCGTGATGATCCTACTAAACATATCACTATCCCTACATAAAACATATACAATAGTATTTATGTGTATATAAAATAATTGCATGCCATTATTAACATTTTAGCATCTACAGTATATTCTCATTCATATCATCCACATATATACACCTTTACTATTAATACAACATAAGTTGCTATAATTAAGCAATATATTTACATTGCAATATCCATTATAAAATTAAACACTTATACAAAATCATTAACAAAATGTTCGTTTACATTGAGAAGACTCTAAGCCTTATCCTTGTGTTGACCCTCCTATTGCAAGCTTTGTCTGTAAGGCCCCTAACATGACCCTAATCTAATTTGCATATTTGAATGGAATTTTTATTTGATTAAGATTAAATTAAATGAGGAATTTGTATAGGTATGGGTCAAGAGGGGGTAAATTATCATGTTATTATGTTATTTGCATGAGAATAAAATTTTAAAGCATGGTTTAATGTTAATTAAGGGTGCAATTGAAGTAAAAAGGTGTTAATTTGGGGTAAATGTATTGTTTTGGAAACTCAAGGGTCAAATATGGATAGAAATGATTGTTTAAAGGTCAATTTGAGAGAAGGAATAAATGATTAGGTTAAAGTTTAACATGTAAATTTTCAAGGGACTAAAGAGGGGATTTTCTTTATTGGTATAAGAGGCTTGAGTTAGTGGAGATGGAGGTGTCGTGTAGTTGTGTTCTGATCGGCATGTGAAGGAGAGAAAACCATAAAATCTTCATCTCATCTTTCTCTCACTCCCATTGATTCATCTCAAGCAATTAGATGATAATTTTAGTTGGTTAATCAAGAGTACAATGTATTAAACTTAAGGTAATTAAACTGTTAATTGAACCCTTCATCATCATCATCATCATCATCTTCTTCTTCTTCTTTTCTTTTGGACTGAGAAGAACGTTAACTAAGTGCTGGAAATTTGAATGTCGATGATTTTTGTGAAGGAGAAGAGGAAGGAAGGAAGAGCAAAGAAAAGGGTATTGCTAGAGGTTGAAGACATTGGGCTTGTTAGCCAAGGTATGGGAATTTAGGCTGTTCATATTGCATGTGAAATTGATTGCTGGAACTGGGGTTGATTTACAGAATTCAAAGTTACATTTTACTGGATTTTAACGATGTGTGGTTAAAGAAGATTGTCCTTGCCGAGTTGTGAATGTCTTCACGAGTTGTGAACTTTTGTCTGACTCATGAAGCTCTTCACGAGTTGTGCATCTTCTTCCTTTAGGAATGTTGGGTTCACTCGTGAAGATCTTCACGAGTCGTGAATTTTAGTCCGACTTGTGAACCACTTCACGAATCGTGAAGTATATATTTTCTTCTCCACTCATGAACCTCTTCACGAGATGTGAGTATTAGCCTTATAAGCTTCACTCGTAAATCTCTTCACGAGTCGAACATATCGTCACGACTGAATGACCTGTCTGGAATGTTTTGCTCATAAGTTGAGCTATAGAGCAGTAAATTGAATGATTCATTTTGCATTGGAAAATAGACTTCTATACCTATATTTCATGTGAGGAACCTACACTTAAATCTGCCTTTAATTACATGGAATTTAGGATTGAATCCGGACTAGTTCCCTAGACTGCACACAGAAATAGAATTTATAGTAATGGGCATATCTTTTTGTAGAGATGTTGAAATGTTACAAAATGAAATTCTGGAAGAATTAGAGACATGAAAGTCTAACTTTGATGAAGAAATGTTGGTTTAATTCCTTCTAAATTTTACATTATAAATTGTTCTAAATGTCAGTCCACACGATTTGGTTTTAAAATAGCCTATAGTATTTTTCAAATAACTTAAGCTATAGGTCAGATATGGAGATGAATTTTGATGCTCTGAAAACTAGACACATAGGGGCATAAAATTTTGGAAGATCATCTTGACAAAAAAAATGAATTTTTCCTTTCCAAATGTGGCTCACAAGTTGAGTCCGGAATGCTGCCCTATACAGATCGTTGATGCACTTGACTTTATGATTACTAATTAAATTGAGATGAATAGTTGTTTTTATGATAGTAAAATAAATTGGACAGGGCATGTAATATGACTATCGATGAAAGAATTATATGCGTACATTTACATTCGTTGTGTATATGAATAAAGATTCGTGATGAAATATCTGACCTACACATGTAATTAGACATGTACATGATTGTCATATGCCTAATTGATGTGTACATATGTAATCCTATGACATGAAAGTGCACATGATCTGAATGATGATAAATGCATATATTTATATTGGTAAACATGCTTATAGGAATAAGCCTACTATATGCGAATGTACCTACAGGTATGTACATTTACGATTATGTACATGAATGTATGAGCATGTAATTGCCCTATGAGATAGAAAATGTTATAGCATGACTATGAACATGTGAGGCACTTAATGAGAACATGATCAAGTATATGATATGATGATTATATGTCATGCCTATATGTCATGATGCAAACTTATAGTCACATGAAATGGATGAGCTAATTGTGTAACTTAGCTTATAAAATGTGCATATATCTATTTATGCACCAGAGAACTTATAGTTTTACAAGACTCTATATATGTACAAACAGTATACTATGAATACAGTCTTAATATGTGAATTGAACACGAATATAGTTTTGCCTGCGATAGAGTTTTAGATGTGGATAGATAGGCGCCTATAGGGAAAGTGCAGCTGCCATAGTTTGGCCTTATTGGGTCCATAGTATATATGATCCCATTTGGATCATGATCAGTCTCGTTTGGGTTGATAGACGACCCCGTTTGGGTCTGCTTGACCGGTCCACAGTATAGTTTGGCCCCATTTGGGTCTATAGATCTGATATCTTCGGATATCTTTCTTTTTGATATCGATGTGTATCCATAGTTCTCGTTAACCACTGATAAAGCTAAGGCAGGCTAAACGTTATTCATAGTAATGATCAAAATTAAACAGTTAAAGTTATTTGACTAACGATTGATGTTGTGGATTATATTATTGGTTTACCCATAGGAATTATGTTTCGTTTGAATATGTTTACATGGGAAATTGCTGTCTATATGAATTATGAATATGAGAATATTTGTTACCCTTTTGGGTACAATGTTTAGGTACATGAGTATATTTTTTATGCTTTAAAGTATTGGTTATTATTGACATGATATGTTGTACATTTTATTTATTATACACATTTTATGTATATTTTGATGACCGTTGTGAGTGGTTATCCATCTATAGATATTCCCCACTAAGCTTTATAGCTTAGCAGGGATTATTTATCCGTGTAGGTACCGTTACCAAGACTTTTTCTCGGGGACGACCTCTGCATCACAAAGGGCCAACTACCGACTGTTAATCTTGATGTAGGATGTTTTTTTTTGTATTAGTATTATCATATGTTTTGCTTTATGGCCAGTTATTTTATAAGATGTATATAACTTATGAGAAATGCTGTAACTCATAAGTAGTAAAGCTAAGAAGAGTATGCGTGCATGTGATATACATAAAGTAATATTCATATAGTATAGTATGCATGATACTAAGTATGAAATACAATACAGGAATAGACTAGTAGCACATACATAAGTTTATGAACAATATGACATGATTAAGGGTAAAATGATAGATAAACAAATATATCGCATAAGCATGATTAATAGTAATCAAATTATCAGATAAATAGGGTTTTGCATAGAGGGTGCTACAATTTGTGGTATCAGAACCTAGTTTTAGCCTTTTCTGGGTAAAAATGAACCTAGGATTCTATAGTATGATATAGTGTTTTATTGGCCTGATGCAGAAGTCCCCGTTTTCTTATAGATCGAAGATGGAGAGCTCTAGGGATGCTTTTGAGGGATCGACTGAAAGTAACAGGCCGGTTAGAACCAATCCCTCCAATCCTGGATCTTCATCATCCAATCCAAATGAGGTTCCAGCAGCCATCCCTGTAGAAGCATTATTAAAGATATCACAGGATATGGCTCAAATTCTTCAAAGGATGACTGCACCTAAAGCTCCAATATCTGAAATTAGAGTTGGCCTTTCTTGATGCAGAGATCGTCCCTAAGCAAAAGTCTTGGTAACAGTACCTACACGGATAAATAACCTGTGCTAAGCTATAAAGCTTAGTGGAAAATATCTATAGATGGATGAACACTCACAACGGTCATCAAAATGTACATACAATGTGTATAATACATAACATGTACAACATATCGTGTCAATAATAACCAATACTTTAAAGCATAAAACATATACTCATGTACCTAAACATTGTACCAAAAGAGTAACAAATATTCTCATATTCATAATTCATATAGATAGCAATTTCCCATGTAAACATATTCAAATGAAACATAATTCCTGTAGGTAACCAATAATATAATCCACAACATCAATCTTTAGTCAAATAACTTTAACTATTTAATTTTGATCATTATTATAAATAACGTTTAGCCTGCCTTAGCTTTATCAGTGGATAACGGGAACTATGGATACACATCGGTATAAAAAAAGGATATTCGAAGATATCAGATCTATAGACCCAAACGGGGCCAAACTATACTATGGACCAGTTAAACAGACCCAAACGGGGTCGCCTATCAACCCAAACGAGGCTGATCATGATCCAAATGGGATCATATATACTATGGACCCAATTGGGCCAAACTATGGCAGCTGCAATTTCCCTATAAGTGCCTATCTATCCACATCTAAAACTCTATCGCAGGCAGAACTATATTCGTGTTCAATTCACATATTAAGACTGTATTCATAGTATACTGTTTGTACATATATAGAGTCTTGTAAAACTATAAGTTCTCTGGTGCATAAACAGATATATGCACATTTCATAAGCCAAGTTACACAATTAGCTCATCCATTTCGTGTGACTATAAGTTTGCATCATGACATATAGGCATGACATATAATCATCATATCATATACTTGATCATGTTCTCATTAAGCATCTCACATGTTCATAGTCATGCCACAACATTTTCTATCTCATAGGGCAATTACATGCTCATACATTCATGTACATAATCGTAATTTTACATACCTGTAGGTACATTCGCATATAGTAGGCTTATTCCTATAAGCATGTTTACCAATATAAATATATGCATTTATCATCATTTAGATCATGTGCACTTTCATGTCATAGGATTACATATGTACATATCAATTAGGCATATGACAATCATGTACAGGTCTAATTACATGTGTAGGTTAGATATTTCATCACGAATCTTTATTCATATACACAGCGAATGTAAATGTATGCATATAATTCTTTCATCGATAGTCATATTACATGCCCTGTCCAATTTATTTTACTATCATAAAAACAACTATTCATCTCAATTTAATTAGTAATCATAAAGTCAAGTGCATCAATGATCTGTATAGGGCAGCATTCCGGACTCAACTTGTGAGCCACATTTGGAAAGGAAAAAGTCATTTTTTTGTCAAGATGATCTTCCACAATTTTATCCCCCTATGTGTCTAGTTTCCAGAGCATTAAAATTCATCTCCATATCTGACGAATAGCTTGAGTTATTTGAAAAATACTATAGGCTGTTTTAAAACCAAATCGTGTGGACTAACATTTAGAACAATTTATAATGTAAAATTTAGAAGGATTTAAACCAACATTTCTCCATCAAAGTTAGACTTTCATGTCTCTAATTTTTCCATAATTTCATTTTGTAACATTTCAACATCTCTACAAAAAGATATGCCCATTATTGTAAATTTTGTTTCTGTGTGCAGTCTAGGGAACTAGTCCGGATTCAATCCTAAATTCCATGTAATTAAAGGTAGGTTTAAGTCTAGGTTCCTTCACATGAAATATAGGTATAGAAGTCTATTTTCCAAATCAAAAAGAATCATTCAATTTGCTGCTCTATAGCTCAACTTATGAACAAAACATTCCAGACAGGTCATTCAGTCATGACGATATGTTTGACTCGTGAAGAGATTCACGAGTGAAGCTTATAAGGCTAATACTCACATCTCGTGAAGAGGTTCACGAGTGGAGAAGAAAATCCATACTTCACGACTCGTGAAGAGGTTCACGAGTTGGACTAAAGTTCACGACTCGTAAAGATCTTCACGAGTGAACCCAACATTCCCAGAGGAAGAAGATGCACGACTTGTGAAGAGCTTCACGAGTTAGACAAAAGTTCACGACTCGGTAAGGACAATCTTCTTCAACCTCACATCATTAAAATCCAGTAAAACGTAACTTTGAATTCTATAAATCAAACCCAGTTCCAGCAATCAATTTCACATGCAACATTGGGAAAATTATAGGAAATTGACTGGGGCATGTTTCAAGTGTGGTGGTATCGATCACTTCATGGCAAATTGTCCTTTGAAGAGGGATTAGGGTGTTGGATAGCAAGGCAGTAGAGGAGCTTATAATGCACCATCTTCAGGTAGAGGCAGAGGAAGAGGACATGGGGGATCGAGGCATCAGGGACCCTAGTCCAGGAACATTTCTAAAACAGTTGACAGGCCCACAGCTCCAGTTATTCCTATTCGGGCTTATGCAATGAAAGCTAGAGAGGATCAGAGTGCTCCAGAAGTTATAGCTAGTATTTTCTCTCTCTTTGATCTTGACATGCACGCACTGATTGATCCTGGTTCCATTCATTCTTATGTTTGCACTTAGGATATGGGTAGAAATGAGTCTACTGTACATGAACTGGAATATGATATATGTGTAACCAACCCTTTAGGTCACAGTGTTGTTGTTAATTGAGTGCATAAATAGTGTCCTATTGTAATTCAAGGGAAATAATTTCTTGCTGATCTTATTGAATTGCCATTTTGGGAGTTTGATATTATACTCGGTATGGATTGGTTGTCTAGACATCATGCAGTAATTAATTGTGAAGCTAAAATTGTAACTCTTATTGGTGCTGATGGTAAAGAAACTTTAGTTTAGGGCATTCGATCTAAACCCATAGCTAATGTAATAACAGCTATGCAAGCTAAGCGATTTTTGAGAAAAGGGTGTAAATTTTTCTTAGCACTTGTACTTGATTCAAGAAAAGAGATTGTGAATCTCCAAGAGATTCCAGTGGTGAAAGAATTTTCTGATGTGTTCCCTGAAGACTTGCCTAGTCTTTCACCTGAAAGGGATGTTGAATTGTCTATAGGAATTCTACCTGGTACAGCTCCTATTTCGAAGGCACCCTACAGGATGGCAGGAGTTGCTTGACAAAGGCTTCATTAGGCCTAGTGCATCACCTTGGGGTGCACCAATTTTATTTGTGAAGAAAAAAGATAGGTCTTTGAGGATGTGTATAGATTACAGATAGTTAAATAGGGTAACAGTGAAAAATAAGTACCCTTTACCTAGAATTGAAGATTTATTTGATCAGTTGAAAGGTGCTGGAGTGTTTTCTAAGATTGATTTGCGAACGGGTTATTATCAACTTCGGATTAAGGATTTGGATGTTTCCAAAACTGCCTTTAGAACTCGATATGGGCATTATGAGTTTCTAGTGATGCCATTTGGGTTAACAAATGCACCGACTGCATTTATGGATCTTATGAATAGGGTATTTAGACCCTACTTGAATCAATTTGTTGTTGTATTCCTAGATGACATTTTGGTGTATTCGAGAAATGAAGCGGAACATGCTGAGCACTTGAGAATTGTTTTACAGACTCTGAGGGAGAATAAGTTATATGCTAAGCTAAGCAAATGTGATTTTTGGCTTAAGGAAGTTTCTTTCCTTGGTCATGTAGTATCTTTTAAAGGCATTAGAGTGGATCCAGCAAAAATTGAGGCTATAGTGAATTAGAAGCCGCCTCGAAATATGATAGAAGTGAGAAGTTTTCTGGGTTTAGCAGGTTATTACTATCGTTTTGTGAAAGGCTTTTCAGTTATAGCTGCACCACTCACTAAACTGTTGAGAAAGGGCATAAAGTTTGAGTGGACTGACCAATGTCAGGCAAGCTTTGATCAGTTGAAGAAATTTTTGACAGAGGCTCCAATTTTGACACAACCAATTACAGGAAAGGAGTATGCTATATATAGTGATGCTTTCAGAGTTGGCTTGGGGTGTGTGTTAATGCAAGGTGATAAAGTAATTGCCTATGCATCTAGGCAGTTGAAGCATCATGAGCAAAACTATCCAACCCATAACCTAGAGTTAGCAGCAGTAGTGTTTGCCTTAAAAATTTGGCGACATTATTTGTATGGGGAAAAGTGCAGAATCTATACAGATCATAAGAGTCTCAAATATTTGCTCACTCAAAAGGAACTTAACTTGAGGCAGCGAAGATGGTTAGAACTATTTAAAGATTATGATTGTATAGTGTATTACCATCCAGGCAAAGCTAATGTTGTAGCTGATGCCTTAAGTCGTAAAATGATGGCTGCTATGATTGCACATCACTGTAGGTGGAAACTTGCTTATGAAGGTGCTTTAATAGCACAGTTAAAGATTAGACATTGTTTGAAGCAAACAATGATCGATGCTCAGAAACATGATGAAAGGTTGCAACAGATTTCGAAGTCTTTGCATGAAGGGACCCGGTCTGAGTATTCGGTGAAAGAGGATGGGGGTGTGTATTACCAGAATAGATTATATGTTCCTGATGACAAAGAATTAAGAAGAACAATATTGAATGAGGCTCACAATACAGTATTTACTATGCACCCTGGTGGGAATAAGATGTACCAAGATTTGAAACAATGTTATTGGTGGCCTGGCATGAAGAAAGATGTGGTAGCATATGTCTCCAAATGTTTGACTTGTCATCAGGTGAAAGCAGAACACCAGTTACCCTCTGGTTTGTTGAACCCCATCCCAATTTCACAGTGGAAATGGAAGGATATTACCATAGACTTTGTAACAGGATTGCCCCTTACACAGAAAAAACATGATGTAGTGTGGGTTATAGTTGATAAGCTGACTAAATCAGCTCATTTCATACCAGTTCGGATGGATTACCCTATGGATAAACTAGCAAAACTTTATGTAAATGAGATTGTTAGACTGCATGGCATTCCGGTGTCAATAATCTCTAATAAAGATTCGAGATTCACATCGAGATTCTGGCAGAGTTTGCAACAAGCACTAGGAACTCAGCTCTGTTACAGTACAACATTCCACCCTCAAACGGATGGTCAATCTGAATGGGTTATCCAAATTTTAGAAGATATGATGAGAGCATGTGTTTTGGATTTTGCAGGAAGTTGGGATAGATATTTAGCTTTAATGGAGTTCGCTTACAATAACAGTTATCAAAGGAGCATCGAGATGGCACCTTATGAGGCCTTGTATGTCCGAAAATGTAGAACTCCTATTTACTGGACTGAATTGTCAGAGCGCAGAGTCATTGGTCCAGATATTGTTAAAGACACAAAAGAAAGGATACAAGTTATCAAGCAGAGATTGAAGGAAGCTAGCGATTGACAGAAGTCGTATGCTGATTTAAAAAGGAAAGACATTGAATATCAAGTGGGTAAAAAAGTGTTTTTGAAAGTGTCCCCTTGGAGAAAAGTATTGAGATTTAGGAAAAAGGGTAAATTGAGCCCGAGGTTTATCGGCCCATATGAGATTCTTCAAAGAGTTGGGCCAGTGACATACAGGTTGGCTCTCCCTATGGAACTAGCCAAACTCCATGATGTGTTTCATGTTTCTATGCTTCGGAGGTATCGATCAGATGAATCCCATGTGATACCAAGTCAAGATGTGCAAGTACAGCCGATTTCACTTATAATGAAGAGCCTATAGAAATTCTAGCTAGAGAAGTTAGACAGCTAAGGAATTAGCAAATTCCACTTGTTAAAGTGCTCTGGCAACATCACGATTTTCAAGAAGTTACTTGAGAGCCAGAAACAGCTATGAAGGAACAACATCCTCACTTATTCAAAGCATGTATGAATTTCGGGGACAAAATTCTTAAGGGAAAAGAATTGTAAGGCCCCTAACATGACCCTAATCTAATTTACATATTTGAATGGGATTTTTATTTGATTAAGATTAAATTAAATGAGGAATTTGTATAAGTATGGGTCAAGAGGGGGTAAATTATCCTGTTATTATGTTATTTGCATGAGAATAAAATTTTAAAGCATGTTTTAATGTTAATTACGGGTGCAATTGAAGTAAAAAGGTGTTAATTTGGGGTAAATTTATTGTTTTGGAAACTCAAGGGTCAAATGTGGATAGAAATGATTGTTTAAAGGTCAATTTGAGAGAAGGAATAAATGATTAGGTTAAAGTTTAACATGTAAATTTTCAAGGGACTAAAGAGGGGATTTTCTTTGTTGGTATAAGAGACTTGAGTTAGTGGAGATGGAGGTGTCGTGTAGTTATGTGCTGATCGGCATATGATGGAGAGAAAACCAGAAAATCTTCATCTCATCTTTCTCTCACTCCCATTGATTCATCTCAAGCAATTAGATGATAATTTTAGTTGGCTAATCAAGAGTACAATGTATTAAACTTAAGGTAATTAAACTGTTAATTGAACCCTTTATCATCATCATCATCTTCTTCTTCTTTTCTTTTGGACTGAGAAGAACGTTAACTAAGTGCTGGAAATTTGAATGTCGATGATTTTTGTGAAGGAGAAGAGGAAGGAAGGAAGAGCAAAGGAAAGGGTATTGCTAGAGGTTGAAGACATTGGGTTTGTCAACCAAGGTATGGGAATTTAGGCTGTTCATATTGCATATGAAATTGATTGCTGGAACTGGGTTTGATTTATAGAATTCAAAGTTACATTTTGCTGGATTTTAATGATGTGAGGTTGAAATAGATTGTCCTTGCCGAGTCGTGAATGTCTTCATGAGTCGTGAACTTTTGTCCGACTCGTGAAGCTCTTCACGAGTCGTGCATTATCTTCCTCTAGGAATGTTGGGTTCACTCGTGAAGATCTTCACGAGTCGTGAATTTTAGTCCGACTTGTGAACCTCTTCATGAGTCGTGAAGTATAGATTTTCTTCTCCACTCGTGAACCTCTTCACGAGACGTGAGTATTAGCCTTATAAGCTTCACTCGTGAATCTCTTCATGAGTCGAACATATCATCACGATTGAATGACCTATCTAGAATGTTTTGCTCATAAGTTGAGCTATAGAGCAGCAAATTGAATGATTCATTTTGCATTGGAAAATAGACTTCTATACCTATATTTCATGTGAAGGAACTTAGACTTAAATCTGCCTTTAATTACATGAAATTTAGGATTGAATCCGGACTAGTTCCTTATGCTACACACATAAACAGAATTTATAGTAATGGGCATATATTTTTGTAGAGATGTTTAAATGTTACAAAATGAAATTTTGGAAGAATTAGAGACATGAAATTATAACTTTGATGAAGAAACGTTGGTTTAAATCCTTCTAAATTTTAAATTATAAATTGTTCTAAATGTCAGTCCACATGATTTGGTTTTAAAACAGCCTGTAGTATTTTTCAAATAACTCAAGCTATAGGTCAGATATGGAGATGAATTTTGATGCTCTGGAAACTAGATACATAGGGGGATAAAATTGTGGAAGATCATCTTGACAAGAAAATGACTTTTTCCTTTCCAAATGTGGCTCACAAGTTGAGTCCGGAATGCTGCCTTATATAGATCGTTGATGCACTTGACTTTATGATTACTAATTAAATTGAGATGAATAGTTGTTTTTATGATAGTAAAATAAATTGGACAGGGCATGTAATATGACTATCGATGAAAGAATTACATGTATACATTTACATTCATTGTGTATATGAATAAAGATTCGTGATGAAATATCTGACTTACACTTATAATTAGACATGTACATGATTGTCATATGCCTAATTGATGTGTACATATGTAATCCTATGACATGAAAGTGCACATGATCTGAATGATGATAAATGCATATATTTATATTGGTAAACATGCTTATAGGAATAAGCCTACTATATGCGAATGTACCTACAAGTATGTACATTTACGATTATATACATGAATGTATGAGCATGTAATTGCCCTATGAGATAGAAAATGTTGTAGCATGACTATGAACATATGAGATGCTTAATCAGAACATGATCAAGTATATGATATGATGATTATATGTCATGCCTATATGTCATGATGCAAACTTATAGTCACACGAAATGGATGAGCTAATTGTGTAACTTTGCTTATGAAATGTGCATATATCTGTTTATGCACCAGAGAACTTATAGTTTTACAAGACTCTATATATGTACAAACAGTATTCTATGAATACAGTCTTAATATGTGAATTGAACACGAATATAGTTTTGCCTGCGATAGAGTTTTAGATGTGGATAGATAGGCGCCTATAGGGAAATTGCAGCTGCCATAGTTTGGCCCAATTGGGTCCATAGTATATATGATCCCGTTTGGATCATGATCAACCCCGTTTGGGTTGATAGGCGATCCCGTTTGGGTCTGCTTGACCGGTCCACAATATAGTTTGGCCCCATTTGGGTCTATAGATCTGATATCTTCGGATATCCTTCTTTTTGATACCGATGTGTATCCATAGTTTCTGTTTTCCACTGATAAAGCTAAGGCAGGCTAAACGTTATTCATAGTAATTATGAAAATTAAACAGTTAAAGTTATTTGACTAAAGATTGGTGTTGTGGATTATATTATTGGTTTACCCACAGGAATTATGTTTCATCTGAATATGTTTACATAGGAAATTGCTGTCTATATGATTTATGAATATGAGAATATTTTTTACCCTTTTGGGTACAATGTTTAGGTACATGAGTATATGTTTTATGCTTTAAAGTATTGGTTATTATTGACATGATATGTTGTACATGTTATTTATTATACACATTGTATGTATATTTTGATGACCGTTGTGAGTGGTCATCCATCTATAGATATTCCCCACTAAGCTTTATAGCTTAGCACGGGTTATTTATCTGTATAGGTACCGTTACCAAGACTTTTGCTCAGGGACGACCTTTGCATCAAAAAGGGCCAATTACCGACTGTTAATCTTGATGTAGGATGTTTTTTTTGTATTAGTATTATCGTATGTTTTGCTTTATGGCTAGTTATGTTATAAGATGTATATAACTTATGAGAAATGCTGTAACTCACAAGTAGTAAAGCTAAGAAGAGTATGCGTGCATGTGATATACATAAAGTAATATTCATATAGTATAATATGCATGATACTAAGTATGAAATACAATACAGGAATAGACTAGTAGCACATACATAAGTTTATGAATAGTATGACATGATTAAGGGTAAAATGATAGATAAACATATACATCACATAAGCATGATTAATAGTAATCAAATTATCAGATAAATAGGGTTTTGCATAGAGGGTGCTACATTGTCCATGTGCAATTCTACCAAAGGTACCTATATAGATAAAACACTCATGCTAAACTAAATAACTTAGTGGAGAAGTATAGTTTTTGAATAACCACTGACAGCGGTCGTTACCATAACATGCAAGCATGACAAGTAAGTTGAAGAATAATGTCTAATAATTTATGAAATAACAATGGTAGTTAATAATAAGTAATTAAATGAACAAATAAATAATGCTTTCATTTTTCAACTATGCTAATTCAAATGTAGATGTATATGCTTTTACACAAATCACCATTATATTTACTTATCATTATCATAAAATCAGTCATGTGATATTTCACTTTATATCGCATTTCTTTTTGTAAATGCTTGCCTAAGCTTTATGGGCGTGGATATCAGGTTTTGTGGATACCTTTAGGTATCAATTATATGGATACTCGTAGGTATCAATCTAGTTGATATCCAAAGGTATCAAATTTGTAGACCCAAATGGGGTCAAGATTGTAGTCCCAAATAGAGACAAACAGTAAACCAAAATAGGGTAAAGACTATAGCAACTGCAAATACCCTTATAGGCATGCCTATCTATCCACCCCTAAGTTCTATACATAGGTATTATTCTACTTTCTATATTACTTGATTCATTGCTCATGTAAAATAAAAACTGATGAGCATATACGTACATAACTATTCTTAATGAAATAAATATTTGTGATGTTTTGAACCCTAGGATTTAAAAGAATCCCAAAACCCTAAATCAATTCAGTTGGTTCATAAACTTAACATGCAATCCAAAAGGATAAATACTTCAAACCTTAATTCCAAAGGAAATTAAAAACTAAAGCAGAAATAAGATGAAGAATAGAACTACACAAGTTAAACTTGAATAACCCAATTCTTAAAACAACATCTAAGTAAAAACCCTCACCTTGACAAGCCTCAATTCACGTATGAATCAATTCTTTGATTAATATTCATAAAATTCTGCTGTCAAGATACATCAATACAAGGTTTTTATAAGCTAAAGAATTAATCTAGAGTCATTAGAAGAATGAGCTAGGTTAATTAACTCTTGATCCTTCCTAAACTAGGAAAACTTAAAATAAATCTAAGACCAAATGAATGGACTGACTAGAAGGTCCAAACAATAAGTCCAAAACTAAACACATAAAGTTTAATTAAGTCTCATATAAAAATTAAAATAAAGCCTAACTTAAAATAGGCCCAAATTTAAGCATTACACATACAATGCACAAGTTCAAAACTTCTCTTTATGGTCCACCTTAGTTCCCAGCATATGTACCATTTTTAAGCCCTAATAAACTCTTCCAAATTTTCTCTCGACATTGCCAATCTGATCTTGATCATGCCCATGAAGGATGTCACACTCATGACAGAAGACTTATTCCTTAACGAACCTTTGTTACTTCAGGATTACTTTTATAAACTGGTTTATTTGTGATTGTCACTCCTAGAATAAATTCGATCTGATGCTTAATCCCTCTCAAAGGTGGTAACCTTTTTGGAATCTCTTCGGGAAAGACATCCTCGAATTCCTGCAATAAAGAAACAACACCACTAGGCAAACTTTGGTTAAGGTTAGTCAAATTTAAGAAGTTTTCTTTATGCTGAAGTACTAAGAGAAACTTTATTGACTTAACAACTCTCCTGATGTCTCTCTCTTTTGCATAGAAAGAATTTTTTTTCTATCTGCACACCTTTTCTCACTCACAATGGTTGTCGTGCTTGGGATAAAAGACACTCTATCGATACTTTTCTCTCCTATGCATCTCTCTTTCTTTTTCTCATCTGCATAGTCACTCACTATTGGGCCATACTATTTTTTTTTCTCTTGGCCTCTTGTCTCTCTTTTTCTTTTGCCTTTTGAATCTCACTACCCTTTCCCCCTTAAATGACTTTTAGAGTTTTAATTGTTCCTTATGCATTTTTTTAGGTGTCAATGGAGCCAAAGTGATACTTTACTCATTTATCTTAAAGAAATACCTATTCTGATACCCATCATGAATAGCTCTCTTATCAAATTGCCAAAATCTGATGGGGATTTATTTGAACCTTTAGTCTCACTAGACTGCATATAGAGTGAATAGGGTATTGTTTCAAAGGGAACGGGGTAAATTTTGTATTGAAATAACAACAAGTAGATGGATAGGTAACAATTTCAATTGGAATCATGAAATTAACGTAATAACTAAACTACTTAAAATATATTAAGTTAATTTTGGATAATAGATTACTTAAAAGTTGGGATGAACATACATTATAGCCAAGTAAAACAATTTCGTCTTTGAATCATTTAATAATTGTATGAATGATATGATTGGAGAATTTAGCCAAGTTTCTTTAAAGCAATTCTCATTATCATTAAAGGTGTTTTTACTTAGAGTCTATAAGTATTCTCATGACATTATAGAGATAAATAAAAACTATGAAGTTCTATGCCAATTCTTTAGCCCCTTAAAGTGAATTCCTTATCTCTAAGTTAATTCAATGCTTCAAGTAAATTTTATTTGTCTTTCCATCAAAGAATTCCAATTCTTATTGTGAATTAAATGACTAACTTGCTAATTATGGTGATCAAGCATAATAAGTAAATTAAAGTACCCAAATAAATTATTGGTGGTATGTATTGAAAGGAATTATTAATCACTTCTCCTCTTACAAACAGATGTTTGGAAAAATATAAGCATGAAAGTACAGTGTCATAAGTGCGCAAATCAATATCAAGACCCCTAGCAATAGCAGCAATGACATGTCTATGTGTGATAGAGGACTCGATCAACCAACACAATTCAATAATTGTTTGAAAATCCAAAAAGACCAACAAACAGATTTGCGATTATGCACACACCACATCAAAAATAGCTCATGACTAGAGACTCGATTAAATTCAGGCTTGTTAAAGACAACAGGGCAAGGATCTTATGCAAAACCCAATATTTCAAATCTGAAATGAACATTGATTTAGCCTCTCTAGCCCTATATGGTGTAGTTAAGCCAGTGAGAAAATTCCAAAAAGCATTAGGCCAGTAACTGTTAGGAGGATTACATAATCCAGATGGTTTAAAGCCAAAAATGCGATGCATCATGAAATATGTAAGTGTATGATCAATGCCATTCAAATGAAAGTCCACTAGCCTAGGATTGTCAGCATTCTCTTTTAAATTGGTGTAAAATTCCAAGACTAAATCAGTGTAGAATTGTTTATGCATATTAACAAAATGCAATAAGCCACATTGAGATAACATTTCATTCACTTCATCAAGCAAACCCACTTGTTCAAGTAAAGAGTTTGGAAAATACTTACATTGAGAAATTGCTCTATCCTTAAGAATAAGGAATCTATTACCTTCATAGATAGAGGAAATGGGAAAGGATGCACCAAAATCTATCTGTAAACTCTCTAGTTGTGCTTTATCTCCCCCTTGCTAACCCCTTAAAGTTGAGACATTCTTGGTTCTCACCATGATGGTTAAAGAGAAAGAGGCAGAGAAAGAAATGCAGAAATAGTAATGTAGGAAGAGAAAGGTAAGAAAAGAAACACACAAAGATAGAGGAATAGAAGACAAAAACAAGAAAATGAAAAGAGAATGCAAATAGAGTGTGGATAGAGGGAAATGCACGAGTGAAATAAGAGAAAATAACTGTGTAAAGAAAGAAATAAATAACTATAATATTTATAGAGAAATAAGGGAGAAAGTGAAATGGTGTTTTGGTTCAGTAACCCTAGGTTTTGAATTTATAACCGTTCCCCCTCATTTAATTGAACCTAATTAAAGGAAGTTAATCTAAATTAAAACCGCAAAGATGACTAATTAAAATAAATAAGAGTTAAAGAAAGAAATAAAAATGAATTAAAAATAAGAACATGAAGTAAAAATCATGACTCGTAAATTTGGAACAGTGCATCACGAGTCGGAGGAAGCATCACGACTTGTGAAGGAATGAAGTAATTATGGCACCAAAAGGGAAATGTTCATGAGTCGGCATAAGATCACAACTCGTGAAAAACAGAATGCAGGCAATGAAGGAAAATGGTCACGAGTCGGACAGACTTCACAAATCGTGAGCTGGTCCTCTCTGTGCTACTCGTGAAACACTTCACGACTCGATATACCCTTCTCGAATTGATAGACTGCTGCCTCTGGAACACTCTTGAACATGCTCACGAGTTGGCATGTTTTGCAGCAAACAATTGTAGCACTATAACATGCTCACGAGTCAAACAACAAACAATTGTAGCACTATAACATGTTCACGAGTCGAACAACCTTTTACGACTCGTGAACATGTTATAGTGATACAATTGTTTGCTGCAAAACATGCCAACCTCTATCCAAAAGTAAAAATTACAGAAGAAAATCAATCAATAAGAATATAAACTATAAAATACTTAGAACATAACAAAAAACAAACCATAAAACAAATAAATCCAAACTAAAAGAGCTAATTATAAATAAAAATATTATTATTGTGCAAAAGAGGAATTCAACAAAGAAACTTTTTGAGTAGGAACTAATGCATCACTAATGAAATAAGGCTTCAATCTATGTCCATTAACTTTAAAAACCTTCCCTTTATCATTAGCAATATCAACAGCCCCATAAGGAAATACTTGCACTACTTTGAAAGGTCCGACCATCTTGACTTTAATTTTCTAGGAAATAGCTTCAATCTAGAGTTATACAACGAAACCATGTCACCAACTTTAAATTCTTTCTTTAATACATGCTTATCATGCCATGATTTTGTTCTTTCCTTATATAGCTTAGCATTTTCATATGCATTCATACAAAGCTCCTCTAATTCTTGCAATTGAAGCAATCTCTTCCTACCAACTTGTCGCATATCAAAATTCAACACTCTAGTTGCCCAATAAGCTTTATGTTCAATCTCAACAGGCAAATGACAAGACTTACCATAAACCAATTGATAAGGAGTAAGACCTATAAGAGTTTTAAAAGCTGTTCTGTACGCCCAAAGAGCATCATCTAGCTTAAGTGCCCAATCTTTCTTGATCTAGAGACAATTTTCTCCGATATCAACTTAAGCTCTCTATTACTAATTTCAACTTGTCCACTAGTTTGGGGGTGATAAGGTGTAGCAATTTTATGAGTTACATTATATTTTTTCAATAATTGCTCTAGAACTTTATTACAAAAATGAGACCCACCATCACTAATAATTGCCCTAGGTGTTCCAAATCTAGGAAATATAACCTTTTTAAGCATCTTCTTGACCACCTTGGCATCATTAGTAATGGTTGGAATTGCTTCCACCCATTTAGATACATAATCAACTATGACCAAAATATACCTATTTTCCAAAGAACTAGGAAATGGCCCCATAAACTCCATACCCCAAACATTAAACAATTCAACTTCTACAATGCCATGTAAAGGCATTTCATTCCTCCTAGACAAAGTTCCCATTCTTTGGCACTTATCACAACTAAGTACAAAGTCCTTGACATCCTTAAACAATGTAGGCCACCAAAAACCAGCTTGCAAAACCTTAGAAGCTGTCTTAGAAACCCCAAAGTGACCCCCTACAGCATAGGAATGACAATGAGCCAATACCTCACCAACTTCTTCATGAGGAATACACCTCCTAATCAGCCCATTAGCACATCTCCTATATAATAAGGGCTCTTCCCAATAGTAAAACTTTACATCATGAAGGAATTTCTTCCTTTGCCTATAATCTAGACCATATGGAAGCATACCACTTACTAAATAGTTTGCTATATTAGCAAACCATGGAACTTCCTAAGAAACTACACTAAAAAGGTGTTCCCCATGAAAAACTTCATCAATAGGCACTCCATCATCATTATCTTTCAAAACACATTGGGTTAACCTAGATAAATGGTCAGCAACTAAGTTCTCCTTTCCCTTTTTATCCCTTATTTCCCAATCAAACTCTTGTAACATTAAAATCTATCTTAACAACCTAGGCTTAGCATCTTTTTTACTCAAGAGGTACTTAAGGGCAGCATGATCAGAATAAACAATGACTTTTTGCACTACAAGATAAGCCCTAAATTTATCAAATAAATATACAATGGCCAAGAGTTTTTTTTTAGTTGTGGAGTAGTTAATTTGGGCATCATCTAGTAATTTGCTAGCATAATAAATAACAAAAGGCTTCCCATCAATTCTTTGTACTAAAACAGCCCTAACCGTATAATTACTAGCATCACACATCAATTCAAATGGTTGCTCCCAATTTGGTGGTTGCAGCACTGGTGAAGTAACAAGAGCATGTTTAAGAGTTTCAAAAGATTTAAGACATGCCTCATTACAATGAAAATCAACATCTTTGCCTAGTAATGTGTATAAGGGTTTAGCTATCTTAGAAAAATCTTTTATGAACCTTCTATAAAATCCAACATGACCTAGAAAGCTTCTAACATCTCTAACATTCTTAAGAGGAGGCAAATTAGCAATAATTTCAATTTTAGCTCTATTAACCTCAATCCCCCTATTTGAGACTAAATGTCATAAGACAATACCCTATTGTGCCATGAAATGACACTTCTCCCAATTTAAAACTAAACCATACTCCATACATCTATCAAACACCTTAGAAAGATTAGATAAATAACTCTCATATGTAGTGCCATAAACACTAAAGTCATCCATGAAAACTTCCACACATTGATCAATAAGATCACTAAAAATAAAAAACATGCATCTTTGAAATGTGGCTGGTGCATTACACAAACCAAAAGGCATTCGCCTAAATGAAAAAGTTCCATATGGACATGTAAAAGTTGTCTTAGATTGGTCATGTGGATGTATAGGTATTTGATAGAAACCACTTAGACCATCTAAGTAACAAAAATAAGAAAAATTAGCCAATCTTTCTATAACTTGGTCAATAAAAGGCAAAGGAAAATGGTCCTTTCTTGTAGCCTTATTTAATTTCCTATAGTCCACACACATACGCCAACCCGTGATAGTCCTAGTAGGAATTAAATCATTGTTATCATTACGAATTACAGTTAAGCCACCCTTCGTAGGGACAACTTGAATTGGACTCACCCACTTACTATCACTTATGGAAAAAATTATGCCATTATCAAGCAATTTAATTATTTCTTTCCTCACAACCTCTTTAAGAGTTGGATTAAGCCTTCTTTTACCTTCAATGGAGGGCTTAGAATCCTCCTCTAACAAAATTTGATGCATACAAACTTTAGGTGCAATCCCTTTTAAATCACTAATAGAATATCCCATGACATTTCGATGAGCAAGTAAAATATCTCGTAAAGCACTCATATTATGCTTATCAATTGAAGAATTAATAATGAAAGGTAATTGAAATTTTGAATCCAAGAATTCATACCTTAAGCTTGTTGGTAATGGCTTGAGTTCAAGGTTAACTTCCTCCTTAGAAGTCTTTGTTGACATATCCTCATCCTTTCTCAAAGACTCAAACTTTGAGAATTTTCCATGGGAAGGATATGAGGCAATTTGCAAAACCTCATCACAACTTTCATTTAAACAATAAGGTGCAATAGGGTTTTGACTCACACAATCATTCATAACACTATCAACACACTCATCAAGACATCATAAACATTAATTTTATTTACTACTTCTATTAGTGAAGACTTAACCATCCCAAAAACATTAAACTCAATTGTTTCACCATTAACTTCAAGAGATATTTTACCATTTTTCATATCAAAAATAGCCCCAGTAGTAATTAAGAAAGGCCTACCAAACAAAATGGGAATTTCAGGATCTTCATCCATTTCTAGCACAATAAAATCAGCAAGAATCACAAATTTATCCACTTTGATAGGAACATTTTCTAGTATGGCTATAGGGTGTGAAATAGACTTATTTGCCATTGATAAGCACATATTGGTAGGCTTTAAGTCACCTAAATCAAGCTTTTTATAAATTGAGTAAGGCATAAGACTAACACTTGCACCCATATCACATAAGGCTTTATCAAAATGTGTGCCACCTATAACACAAGGAACCGTAAAACAATCCGGATCCTTTAGCTTATGTGGGTATTTAGAATACATAGCCTTAGACTCTTCTACCAAAGAAACATATCCATGTTCTTCAAGTTTACCCTTGTGACTCATAATTTCTTTTAAAAATTTTACCCATGAAGGCATATCCTTAATTGGATCCACAAAGGGTATAATTATAGTAAGTTCCTTCAAATAATTCAAAAACTTACCAAATTGCTTATCAAGATTTCTTCTAATGTGTCTTTGAGGGAATTGCAAAACATTCAAATTAACTTTAGGGTCATCTTCCCTAGATAAGATTATCTTTTCCTTAGGTTCATTAGACTTATTCATCACCTCATCATTTTTACTTGCATCCAAAACATGATCACCATTCACAATAAGATCCTCATTACCTCTAATATTACTCTCAATCTTTTTCCCACTCCTTAACATAATGGATTGAACTGATTCATGAGGCAAAAATTTAGGTTGACTAGGGAGCTTGCCTAAAGGTTTAGCATTAGAAGTGGCTTGTTGAGCCAATTGCAAGCATCTTATTGTGGGTGATAAGTTGGTCAATCTTAGTGTTTATTTGCTTAAATTGTTCCTCATTTTATTTGTTAGTGGTCATTTGATGGTTAATAAATTGCTCCATCAAACTCTCTAGATGGGATTTAGGTTGTTGGGGGTCAAAAGGTGGTTTATTTGAAAAAGTTGAAGGGTTAGGTAATTTGTTCATAAGGTTACTATTTGAAGGGTTCAACTGGGCATTTTGGTTAGACAAACAATAATCACAGCTTACTAACAATGTCAATTCCCCGGCAACGGCGCCAAAAACTTGTTGCGACCCTAGCAAGTGCACTAGATCGACAACTAATAAAGTGGGGTAAATTTAAGACCATCAATATCGAACCCAAGGGAATTGTATGTGAAAACTATGGAAATTAATTGTATGCTAAAGAATTTCCAATTGTTTGTATTTATGAGTTGTTTAATTTATATAATGTAATTTTAAAACTAAAATAAGCAATGAAAAGAAATTAAATTCTACTAACAGTAATTTGAGTATGCATTAAATTCAAAAAAATTAGCAAGTATGAAAATCTATAGAAATTAACGTTGCTTAGGTTCACTCATCCACCCCATACCCTCTGTGAATTAATTTTAGCTAAAAGTATACATGAACGAATTCGGGATAACCCTCTTAGCCCAAGTTTCCCATTCCAGAGCCAGCTATTGTAGTTGCTAAACATCCCATTCCGGAGCCGACCCAATAACTAGCATACGCACAGGTCTAACATCCTAAGTTTGGTTTGCTTTTCCATTCTGAAGCCAAACAACCCAAAACCCATCTATTCCATTCCGTACTCTAGTCCTAAATTCACAAATACTGCACATCTAGAATCCCATTCCAAAGCCGTTTAAAACATACAACATTCATGAAATAAAAACTGAGCAAAATCATTCATTGAATTCAATCCACTATGCTCAATACACATCAAAGACATATGATGAAAACCATTCATCCATGTATGGAAAATAACTTAATAGATTGAAAAACCATGAACTATAAGTAAGTAACAGTGAAATAGATCATTCATTCGTGTAAAAATCAAAATATGCTCAATATTCACATTGTGGGTAGGGATTCAAAGCTCCCCCAAGCAACAAAAGGACTACTCACTATCCATAATGTAAAAGATGAATAAAGTAAGAGTGAAAACTATAAAACCCATTTGAAGCTGATGATTTAAAGTTGATGAAACTCTTTCTCTTCTTTTCCAAATTGCACCTTAATTGTAAGCTGTAATCTTCAAACAAACAATTAAAACTATGACTATCTTTATGTTCTTGAAGTAAAAATAAGCTAAAATAATGATTTTTACAAGTAAAACTATAACACTAAGTATGAAAAACTCTTCTCCCATGAAAAACTGCATTTTTCTCTCTTCAAACACCCAATAAACAAAACCCTAGAAAAAGACTCCCCTCAAAACAAAAGATTATGCAGCTTTTAAAGAGGTGTCCATGAAGCCATGGCTGGGACACTTTTGTCTTAGCCGAGACACAATAAAATAGAGTGGTTGGTTTCCTTGGGCATGACTGGGATAGTTTTATCTTAGTTGCAGCGTGCTTCTGGATTAAAACACGTTCGTTGGTTGCATTAGCCACGACTGGGACAAGTTGTCTCAATCGCGACCTTGGTGAAACAGTGAGTTTTTGATTTTTGTGTTGGATAAGGTAGGGACAGTTTGTCTCAGTCGTGACTTAGTAGAATTTCCTACACAAAATGCAAACTAAAACTATTAATCACCCAAAAACTTTAAATTTATCAAAATAACTAAAATGAACAAATGAAAGACATTTTACCACTAAAAATACTAGAAGCATGCAAGATGAGGCATTAAAACACACAAAATTATCCTAAAAACAAACATTAAAATTAAAGCTATCACTTTTGATGCATTAGAAGAAGACAAGTAATCCTATCCAAGATGAAAATTTAGCCTAGCCAAAAAATGGATATTAAAAATTCTCAAAATCTCTCTTGTACAAGTTATAATGAGGTATTTATAGCCCCCAAAAGGTAGGTAACCCTAAATAAGTGAAAAGGCTTTCTAAATATGGGCCTCCTACCAAATAACTAAGCCCAAAATAAATAACACTAAAATTCAGCCCATAAGCCTAACTTATTAAAAATAAAAATAATAAGTAAAAGTCCTAATTAAAGCCCAAACAATTCAACCCCTTAATCCAATAATTAGCACATGCATTGCATATGCCTTAGGTCACATGATGTGCATATGCATATGGCACATGACTTGGCACATGTCTAGCACATGTGAAGGCGCATGCTTGGCACATATCATGGTCACATGCTTGGCATATGTCAACTGTCATATGATTGGCACATGTCAAACGTCACATGACTTGCACATGTCAACTTGGCTTTTTTTTATGAATTTGTCCCCATTTGCTTTGATATGGCATAATTCGGCTCCAATCTCTCTTGAATGTCTATATCTTCCATAATTCAACCCATATTAAGCTCCAATGTTCATTAATCTTTCCATGATGACCTGTGCTCGCATCATTCCCTCCCTTTTCAAAAAATATTCATCTTCGAGTCTTCATCTTGTTCAAGTTAGGAATTGAAACTTGAGGAATAAACACATCTTCATAAATGATCTTTTGAATAGGTGTAAATAATATGAATGCTTTTTCATAAAAGAACTCATTATGTTCCTACAATTTAACAAAGAAACTAGGTAAAACATGGTTAGTCTTTAGTACATCCTTGTGAATATGATTATGATTTCCTTTATTTTCCATATGGAAGTCAACCTCTTCAAGCAATAGAGGAGCAATTGTAACATGTTGATATTTCAACCAACTTAAGAAATCTTCTTCATTTTCACTCAAACAATCAACATCATCTTTACTTTCAATTATTTCTCCATCACTGACAACATCATCATCAAATAAATCTATAACATCCCCTTCAGCTTCACAAATAACTTCTTCTATGATAACTTCCTCTTCCTTCCTCTTTTCTTTTCATTCTGTTTACACACTCTACTTAGTTGTTTAAAAAGTTATTTAAACTATAATTCCATATTATTAAGGTTTTGCATCACACACTTTATATCTTTCTTTAACCCATTCCATTTTTCTTGATTTGAATGTCGCTTTGACTTGCAATAGGACATCCTCACAAATCACTCATGTTTCACTCATAAATGGCTTCTACTCTCATTTAAGCTCATACTTTTGAGCCTTTTTCCACTCAAGCTTGTTGTCCTTAATTGCACTTCAGAACTCAAACTCAAGTCAAAATAATTCACAAGTAGCAAATAAAATGAAAAGTGCAATGAAAAAATACTTAACAAAAAAGATAGGCTCAATACTAGAAGAAAAATACCAAAAATAAAGAAACTTGAAATAAACATATAAGATGAAGATATATGTATGTTGCCCGAATATACAATTCAATTTAACAAGATATGAATTGTTAATTATAGCATAAATGGAAGCAAAAGATGTAAAGACACCAAAGAAAGCAACTTAGAATGAAAGAAATGACAAAACTAATGCAAAAATTGAAATTTCCCTAATGGAAAATTCAATTTGATACAAAGATATGTTATGACACTAGGATAAAAGTTAAAGAGAAAAAAAAAGTTCAAACTAACCCAAGATAAGGAAACTAGAATAAATGTCTAAGTTAAGACAAAGAATAACCAACTATATCTTAATGAAAAAAAATTAAGGAGACTAAATGTCTAGACTAAGACAAAAGTAAGAGATAAAGACACACTTATCTAGGTTAAGATAAAAATGGTAAATGAAGACACACTTATCTTAAATCAAGGATAACAATATGTCTAAATTAAGATGAGATAAGATAAGGATAAGTTCTTCCCAAAGAATTGTAATCCTATTTGTTCACAATAATGAGAGGTAATTCCAAATTGAAACACTTCTTTTTTTTTCTTTCTTTATTTAATTCGGATGAACAGTAACGTGAATCTACGATTTTTTTCTTTTTTATTTTTTTAATTTATAAATAGGTAACAACTAAATTAATAACTAACCTAAAATTCAAGATCAAGAAAACAAGAACACACCTAAACAAAGCTTCCTAAATTTTAGGACCCTAAGCATAAACAAGGTCTCCTAAATTTTAGGAACCTAAGAAAGCAATGAAATTAAACTCTAAATCAGAAAATAAACAAGGATAAATAAGAATTAATCCTAATCCAAGCTCTAATACCAAATGATACGAAACCCCAAGGCTAAAGAATTCGAAACCTCTAAAACACACAATATGGCATGAACATGAATAAGAAATAGACCCCTAATCTAAAGAACCCCCAAACAAGATATAAATGAAAACATTTATAATAAATTGATTTAAATACAAGAATAGAATTTGTCATAAAGTAAATACTTTGATAAGAATTAAAGCTCTTAACGCATAAGAAGAAGACAAGCAATCCTTTTCAATAAGAAAATTCGACCAAGCCAAACAATGGATATTAAAAGTTCTCAAAATCTCACTTTTACAAGTTATAATGAGGTATTTATAGGCCCCAAAAGGTAAGTAACCCTAAATAACTGAAAAGGGCTCCTAAATATAGGCCTCCCACTAAATAACTAAGCCCAAAATAAATAACACTAAAATTCAGCCCACAAGCCTAACTTATTACAGATAATCCAAATAAAAACAATAAGTAAAAGTCTTAATTAAAGCCCAAATAATTCAACCCTTTAATCTAATAATTAGCACATGTATTGCACATGCCTTAGGTCATTTGATACGCACATGCACATGGCACTTGCTTGGCATATGTCATGATCACATGTTTGGCATATGTCAAGTGTCACATGATCAGCACATATTAAGTGTCACATAACTTGCACATGTCAACTTGGCTTTTTCATGAATTTGGCCCCATTTGCTTGGATATGGCATAATTTGGCTCCAATCTCTCTTGAATGTCAATATTCTCCACAATTTAACCCATATTAAGCTCCAATGTTCATTGATCTTTCCATGATGACCCATGCTAGCATCATAAAAGGTGTCGTGAGGGTAACAGTGGAAATATCGAAAAGTGTCATGAGCGCGATGGTGGTCATGAACGCGATAGACATGAAGATTTGTAAAAATTTTCGAAATAAGATTTCAAAATGTTACACACAAGATGAAAACAATGTGTATAATCAAATTTTATGTTCAAATGAGCAATAAGAAGCAATTTTACCACTCAAACAATATTTATGGAAGCAAAATTAAGCAATTTAACAATAAAGATAATTAAGAAAGCAAAGAAGACAAATTTGAAACTAAGTGTCATGGATTTGGCTCTTCATAAGGAAGAAACCAAACTAGAGTCCTAAATTTTCTAACCCAACCTATGCTAGCTCTACCTAATTTGTTTTAAAGAAACTCGAAACTTTTTGTTGGGTTGCAAATCTCTCTTTTTTTCAAATTTTTTTCAACTTAATTTTAGATATTAAAATTTTTTATATACGAATATCAATGAAATTTTCTCTCTTTTTTATCACCAAAATTTGGATGAACAGTACACATAAATTTTTTATCAAACAATATTCAACTTAGCTATGAATATAATAAAAAATAAAAACTGATAGTTTTTTTTGAGTAGTAACCAGTCTCTGATACCAAATGATACGAAACCCTAAGATTTAAAAGAATCCCAAAATCCCAAATCGATTTAATTGTTCATAAACTTAACATGCAATCTGAAAGAATAAATACTTCAAACCTTAATTCCAAAGGAAATTGAAACCTAAAGCAGAAATAAGATGAATAATAGAACTATACAAGTAAAACCTAAATAACCCAATTCTTAAAATAACATCAAAGTGAGAACCCTCACCTTGATAAGCCTCAATTCACATATGAATCAATTCTTTGATTAATATTCATAAAATTTTGCTATCAAGCTACAATAGTACAAGCTTTTTATAAGCTAAATAATTAACCTAGAGTCATTAGAAGAATAGGCTAGGCTAATTAACTCTTGATCCTTCCTAAACTAGGATAACTTAAAGTAAATCTAAGACCATATGAATAGGCTACCTAGAAGGCCCAAACAATAAGTTCAAAACTAAACACATAAAGTTTAATTAAATCTTACATAAAAATTAAAATAAAGCCTAACTTAAAATAGGCCCAAACTTAAGCATTACACATGCAATGCACATGCTAAAAACTTCTTTTCATGGTCCACTTTAGTTCCCAGCATATGTACCATCTTTAAGCTTAGATGAACTCTTCCAAATTTGTTCTCAACATTTCCAATTTGATCTTCATCGTGCCTATGAAGGGTGTCACGCTGGCGATACTAGACTTCTTCCTCAACAAACAATTGTATAAATGCTTGCAATTTTTCCTTAATCTTCTTGGCTTTACTCCTTGTAGTTGGTCCATCTAGAAACCTCAATGGATCCTTTTATTTGTCCAATCTCTTAGGAATATCTACATCACCTTGTCTCATGCATATCCATATTTTCATATTTTTGAAGTAAATTACAATACTATACATATACACCATTAATATAAATAGGTTCAGCAAATATTAATCAATTCTTAATCATACATTCATTTAGATTAAAGTACATTGTTAGGATGCAAAATAACATAGTCCTTTAGTATAGTTTTGCTTGTAGGTTCTCTTTGGCATAATTCATGTTTAAAAGTACATTTGGGTAATTTGGATTAAAATAATAGTATATAAAAAGTGAAGGAGGAAGGAACAAGTTCGTGCTGACAATGACAGGTGATGCTGACTCATTACAGGGGCCAAGTGTGCTGACTCATGACAGGTGGTGCCAACTCGTGACATAATAAGATTTCCTAGTTCACTTTACTTTATATTTTGGATATGGTTCCAACCAAATTCAAGCCAACTTGTCTTCTAGAATTTTTTTCATGTCTCTAGTTTCCAACGAATAAAAAATCAAGCCATTTTGACTTCACAATCAAAAGATATCTCTAAAATACAGGAGCTACTCCTAAAGACAAGGCAACAGACCTAGACATAATTGAAATCAAAATTAGAGATACTTAAAGCAAAAATCAGGTTTTGGTCTTTTCATATGAATTTTAGATATATGAGTCTAGTTTATTCTTCAACTTGAATCATCCCATTTAGAGCTCTAAAGGTCGAGATGTGATTAAATTACTAAAACTGGTTCAAGTGAATCCTATGATAAAATTTTACTGAACATGATTTCGAGCTACAAATTAAATTACACATGAAAATTATGAGCAATTTAATAGTTAATCATCAATTAGACATCCATAACAATTCATATACCATATCAATATGCCAAATACCCCTAAAAGCAATTGAGTAAGTTCCTATAGCTCAAATGCTCAAAAGGTCATCTCTTCACTCCTTAATTGCTTCTTTCCCCTTCTTTTTATAGGAATCACCTTCTACAATTCCTAATTCACACTTATAAACATCTATATATCATACTCTTGCTGTGGTGTAAATTTTATTATCCTAGTCTCTAAGACTTAGATAGAGTGAGTAGGGTGTCGGATGCTGGGATGAACTAATAAGAGTTGTTTTATATTAGCAAAATATATACTTAGATGGATAGGTGAATATAACTTTGAATGAATTGGTTATACTAAAGTCCTAATCATTAAACTAAATAAAATAATCTTAATATATAACTAACAATACAATCAAATGAAGTTATTAGAACTATAAAACATTAATTGATCAAGTAAGGATTCAATGGACAAATATGCATGAAATGATTAAAGACTAAGGTTTATTATCCCTAAGTACAATTCTCATTGTCAAATAAGGGCATTCCCATCTAGAGTGCTTAAGCACTCTCATGTCATTATAGAGATAGATGAAAACCATAAAATTTTATGCCTATTCCTTTATTTCTCAAAGTGAAATCCTTGTCTCTTAAGTGATTTCTATCCTTTAGGTAAATTCAATTGCTTTTCCACCAAAATGCCCTAATTCTCATTGTTAACAAATTGATTAACACATTATATATGTTGATCGAGCATACATAACAAGTTAAACACCCAATTGAACTTAAATCATTCTTACATTAAAACAAGATGTTGTTATTAAAAAAGATCAATCCATACTTGTAATTCTAATTAATAAATTAGCCTAAATATATATTATCAAAGCAATAAACACAAATAAGAGAATGGTATTAAGTAATAATCTAAAGAGAAAGAGAAGAAAGAATGGTTGATGACTCCTCTATGCTTCTTCAGAAAAGTACTTGAATGTTGAATGATCTCTTTTGATCTTTTCTTTTCCTTGGTGTATTCTTTTTCCTCATAATCTTTTTCAATTATTTTGGTAGTTACTTGGTATTTTTTTTATATCTAAAATATAGTTAACTTCATGTATTCATAGGCCCAAAGGTGTTCCACATTATCTTTTTTAGAGAGGGGTGTAAACTTGAAACGGCATGTGAAAAGTTGCAATGGTTCACTTTGGGATGACTTGATGCATTAGGACCAAGTTAGGTGAGTCGATATAGGCTAGCTTTGTAACAAGTCGGCACCTACTGGCATGGGTTGGCACACTTCAAACTTTTTTGTGGCTTCATTTAACAAGGCATGAATCAGCATTCTAAGTCATTGTAATGAGTTGGTACCTACTGGAATGAGTCAACACAAGCTCTAAAACTTCCTTAAAGTCCTTTTTCTTCAATTCTTCAATCAAAAGCCCTCAATTATGCTTCAAATAATCCATTTGGGCAAAAATAGCCTATAAAACAATGAAAACATAAAAGGTAACATAAAAATATTAAAATAAAAAAACACATGCATAAAACCTTACCAACTAATGCATAATTAGATAAAATGGCTATGCTAAATTGCATGATAACAAATTCCCCCACATATAGACCTTGTTTTCCCTCAAGCAAGAATGAAAAAATCAAAGTGGAAGAGCTAACAAAACATTTATCTTCTATGAATGAAATTAGTTTCCTTAAGATCATTTTTAATATGAATGAGTACTTAAAATAAAATAACCAACAACTAATTTTCAATGCTCAACAATGATAGAGTAGACAAGTTGCATATTATTAAAATCAAAATAAAAAATACAAAGTCAATAACATAACAAAACTATTCAACTACGATGAACAATCTTCAAACCTATAAGTTTAAGAACAAAATATAGCCATTGGGACAAGGTTAAGCTCACACATTATCTCACAATTCTTATGGCATTTTTAGACACTTAAGAAATTTCTAAGTACTTTGCAAATTGGTGGGTGCATTTTATGCTCCATCCCACACTTTTTATTTGATCAATCTTAATGGGTGCATTTTATGCTCCATCCTAAAAGATGATATTTATTTCTCCTTTTTTTATTTTTCCTCCTTTTTTTTTACTTTAATTGTGTGTCCGCATCAATTATTGAAAAGTGAAATATGTGTATAATGGCTATAGTTTCCATAAGGCTATCTAAGTTCTTAAAAAAAAACTTAAATCATGCCATCCTAGTCTTAAGTATAGTTAGAAAAGTGACTAAACGTCCTATAGACTTTGAAAATTACAACAAGAGATAATAAGAAAAACTTAAAGCATATATATATTATATGGAACTTAAGATTCTACAAATTAAACATAAAAAATAAGCTATTGACATAGCATTAACATGCACTCAATCATAATAAGATAAACTTAAAGAAAACTAACATGAAGATAAGGAAGATAAATGAATATGCATTAATGTAGCATAACATAATGCATGCAAAACAAAACAAAGCAAAAACATAAACATGAATAAAAAATTACAACTTAAGACATAAAACATCCCTTCCTCCACACTTAAAATTTCATGTTGTCCCTAATGTTAATAAAAAAATATAAAATGAAAGGAAAGGAAAGACTTCCCTCATTCATTCAAAAGAGAAGGTGGAGGTGAATAGACCACCTTAGGTATTCAAGCGAAGCAATTGACTTAGGTATAGATAATTTATGTGTTGTATGTGTAAGTAGTGGTACTATTCTGTACACAGTATCTTTAAATTGTTATTGTAACTATTAAGTGATGTTACTGATATGATATTAATTGATGTTTTAGAAATAAATTTTACTGTACTATTTACTATAGTAATTATAACTGTCATAGTGTGTTAACATCCAATCATTGTACATATAGTATAGTGGTATAAAGATGTTACACTAAGGGTTAATTTGGATGTTTCAAATTTTATTTTATGACAAATTAAAATTCAAAATAAATATAAAAAATAAAGATTAATATTATAATCTTTATTTTAAATAAGAAATAAAATATTTGTTATTTTAGTAAGAAATATGGGCTTGAAATTTTCTCTCTTTAAATTAGGGTTAGATCAACTATATATATAGTGATATGCATAGTTTAAACTTTTATTAAGCATATTAAATTGGAGTGGCAACTGTCACTTTAGGTGGATAGAAAAATTCATTTTTTGGAACTTTGAGAAAGGATAGAAAATCAAATCCTAGCCGCCAAAGAAATGAGCTAGCACCCTATGTAAATCTATTCGTTGCGTTCGAGTGTGGATACCGGTAGAGGATATTCCTTTTGCTTGAGGTAACACTTACAAAATTGATTTTTTTGCACTTTAAGAGGTTGGTAACCGTTACATCCTTCTTATTGAATCAATTGGATCGCATGGATCCTTATGAGTTTCTATTTTTTTGCTGCGATTATATTTTATTTTTTTTGAAACCCAATAGTGGTATCAGAGCCACTTACAAGTTTAATTGATTTAATTATCATGTTTTACATGTATGTGATGTGTATAAAGTTGATTTCATGTGATATGAATAGATTGTATGTTTAAATAGTTTATATTAACCTATTTGTATAAGATATGAATGAAATTAATCTATTTATATAAGATATAAATGTAATTAATCGATTAATGTTAATAATATTATGTATATAGGGTGCAAAATTGATAGGTGTTAATATGATTAACATGTCTGTGTTAATTCTGTTTTAATATGATTAAATGAAATATCATAAGATTAAATGTGTAATCTATATTTAATTAAATTCATTGGTATTCTGTATCTATTAAATGAATGTTTAATGTGATTAAACAATTACCGCTATAACCGGCAGATTTGGTATTTTTTTAAAGATACATAATAGGGTTTTGGGGCACTGCCCCTTAAACTCACCCACTAATCGACTAGAGGGATTATTGTGTTATCTAATCATAGTGCCTAATATATCCTTAAAGTTATTATTCGCCAATTTAATGCAATTAATAAGCATAATATAAGATGACTTGATTTTAATTGATGTATGTATGATGTCTTTGCATGATGCATAGCATGGCCAATTGAGATCCATGTGATGGTTTTTATTTATTTTATTTATTCATTTTATGGGTTTGTAATTTTAAATATGACCTACATGTCATTCTTTTATTGTAATTTTATTTTACTAATAGTTATAATAGAATAATTGATTTCATTATTGTAATGAAGATGAAACAATTTCACAAAGACCATAAAGGGGATCAATCTAATTCCATGATGATAGAGGTGCAAAGTTGAAGTTGTTGATAATGACAAGTTTATGTAATTCCACCCAGGAATGACCTTTGATCTTCATATTGGCTTATGAAGATCATATAGTTTTTGGCCATGATATGACATGCTTTATATATTATGTATATCATATTAATATATGATGCAATGAATGATTATATTTGTGTATGAGATGCCATGTATAAGATGATGCATGATAGGTAAATAAATAGACTTCATAACTTAAAATTTAAAATTCCATCACCAAAATTTTAATTCTTATGCCACCTATAATTATAACACTTGTCAAGACTAAGATCACCAAAATGTAGGTTCTGTCGAAGTGAAGTATATTAGGTTGTCATAGTAAGATAGGATAGGTAATGGTAACACCCATATGTTTAAAAATGGTTAGACTTAATTAGCCTATCAAAATGGTTTTGGGCCTAAGGCATTAGATGGCATTGTTACATGTCGAGACATATGATGTCAAAATCCCATAAAGAATCTAAAAGTTACATGAGATGTAATTAGTAAGGAGTTATCTACCTGAATAACTTGATTTTTAGTGTTGTGCCAAAGCTGACTTAGAATTAAGTGAAGGACAAACTAAAAAAAGATGGCACCAACTTCTTTGACTAGTTTAGGAATTTGAGAATTATTCCCAAGCAAGAAAGGAAGCTATATATGCTTGATGACCATATTCCTGTTGTCTCGCATACTGATGCCCAAAGATATGGACCTATGTTTTTTTAGAAGAAACCTTTGTTTGATTATGCCTCTAAGTTTTTTTAATCTTGAGTTGAAGTTGGACGTGAGCCGCTGTAAAGTTGTAGTGAGCTAACTTCATTATTTTAGGTATAATTATTGGTAGAAGGGTTGGATTGCTATGAGATAAAATTTTGGGTAAACTAGACACATAGGACCATAAATTTCATGAAAAAATTTAGTCTAATTCTATATCTATTTTATTCTATGAATTTTCAAAGTGATAATACTTGTTCTTGTTGACAAATCTATCTTTGAGTTTGTTGGACCTATTATGATTGTTTTGTTAATAATTTGAGTTTTAAAGAATAAAATTAACTAAATCCAATTGGGTTTTAATATAGACTTCAATATCTAGGTTTTCTATGAAGATAACCAAGTTAAATTCTGACCCTATTTATGTTAAAAATCAGATTAAAAATCGGACAACCAATAGCCTTGTCAATTGAAATAGTCTTTAGTAATTTTAAATATCTTGAGATTTCGATATGATTTAGAGATGAATTTTAATTTTTTAGAAACTAGAAACATATAGGAATAAGTTTGTAGAAGGGAACTTGGCCTAAATATGATGTTAAAAGGGTTAAAAATCACAAAAAAATATATGGAACTGGAAGTCTGCCTCTATGCAAAATGTATGTCAGGAATGAAGAAATCTAGGCATGGTCACTTTCTGGTTGGGTGAAAAATATTATGAGGAAACATTTTTTGTATTCTTAGAAGCTATAGGATTTCCTAGTAATGGCCCCTATGCTTTCCTTGACTATGATAATAATATAGTATGGGAGGAGATCAATGTTACTCTTGCTAGCCCCTTTAAGCTTTATTGGTATGCTAAAAATGTATTATTTAAATTTTTCTTGATTGCACTCTATTATTCTACCATATTGCCTAAATGCCTTTTACCTCCCCTATCTTAGAATTGGCCACTATAGGATAAGTAGGAATTTGCATTAAAAAAATAAAAATTAGTGTGAAGCTTGATAAATTCTTGAAAAATTAGGGTAGTGTAAGCTGAGATCTTAAAATTCTCAAGACATTGATAAATTAAGAGCACTGGTGTCCCTCTGGTTTATTTAAAATAAAATAATGAAAATAAAGGTTATGCTACAATTTTTTTTTAATTCTTTACTGTAGAGAATAAGTGTGGGGTACCTAGAAAGTTTTTGCTGTGAAGCTAGTTTAAAAGATAGAAAGTTTAGCTCTAACATTCTGTGAAATTATGAGTTAATCAATGTCCCTTGAGATTCATCCTTTAATTGATAGCAAGGACTGGAAGTGTGGAAAAAGTTTTAGTTGTTCAAATAGTTGGTTTGTATTTTTCTTGGGTAGTGTGGTTGATTCTATTTTGCTAACTTGATCTTTTCCTTGGAAGCCAATACCATATCCTTTCATTACAACCTTAATGTAAGTCCTGATGACCCTTTTTTGTTATTCATTGTTTAGTGGAGATGACCCTAGTGGTTTCAATGCTAAAGGAGAGGCTTATGGCTATTTTGAGTTTTAAGCTTAAAATCAATTTCCAAAATCAATTTGCAAAACTTTTGCTTGATTTTCTTTTTGTTTAATTGCTGGAATTCACTGGTAGTTTTGCTTTTAAAAAGCTAAGACCTTATTTTTTCCTAGCATACACGCATAAGAAATTGTTTGATATAGATTAGTTGAGTTTTTTAGGTTAAATTTTTTGTTTGAGGGTCTTCTGCTAAGTGTTATTTTAGCTTCTTTGAATATTCCTATTCTGAATAGGAGTTTCAGTTTTAAAGATTATGGATGGTTTAGTTGCTTAAGGGCTAGCAAAGTGGAAGTATGAGATATTTTGATAACTCAAATTCAGTGTCTAGTTTTGGTCCCTTTTCAGTCTAGTTTTTTATGTCTTTTGCTTTGTTTTGCTTGAATTAGATACATCATTACATACAAATACTAATAATGTAAAATTATACAATATGTGTATGATAATAAAAACTTCCTACATTAATTCCTTCAGACTTGTGTTGGCCCTCCTAATATAGATATTCATCCCTAAGCAAAAGTCTTATCCACTGAACCTATACGGATAAAATAACCCGTTCTAAGCTATAAAGCTTAGTGAAGAATAAAACTTGATGGATGACCAATCACAGTAATAATCAACAAACACACATAACATACATCATATGTAACATAGGTTAAACATGATAATATAATAATAATGCTAACAACATAATATAATAAATAATCAATGAATTAACAAAGCTTAAAAATTAACACAACATACATATATCATATAATTGCTTGGTATATTCTATGCATTTAAACTTGATACAATTTTTGTAATTAGAGCCAATCATGTGTTCAAATAATAACATTTGATCATTTATACTGTGATATTTGAATTTTTATTGATTGATACAAAAGAGTAGATGCTTTAGGATTGTATGATATAAAATTAGTTATTTAGATGTATGGATTTTTATATTGTGTTTTGTTTATTCTTTATAATAGTATTAGAGTTTTTGTAATGATCTTAGACTAAAAGTATTTTTAATTCTTGTAGGGAACTTAGAAGGAAGCAACAAGAGGAACTTAGATTGCAATTAGAAGGATAAAAAAGTGCTAAGTTGGAGGAAAGTCATAATATTCCAATTATGGTGGGAGAAGAAAGGAGAACGCTTGGTGATTTTGCAATGCCCAATATTTCAGAAAGTTTTGGAGAAATAGTGGCGCCGGCTATTGCCAATAACAATTTTGAGATCAAACTGGCGGTCATTCAAATGGTGCAAAATAACCAATTTGGAGGTTTGCAAGGGGAAGACCCTTATGCTCATATCTTTGCTTTTTTTAATGTGTGTGCTACATTTAAAATTAATGGAGTGAGTAATGATACAATTAGACTTAGGTTCTTTCCATTTTCTTTAAAAGAAATGGCCCAAATTTGGCTCGCTAGTATACCTAGTGAGACAATCACTACTTGGGACCAATTAAAACAAGCTTTTCTTCATAAGTATTTTCCACCACATAAAACAGCAAAATTTAGAAATCAAATCTCTACTTTTAAACAAATGCCTAATGAAACCATTTATACCTCTTGGGAAAGATTTAATGAACTCCAACGGCAATGTCCTCACCATGGCTTGCCGGATTGGATGATTCTTCAAATCTTTTACAATGGGTTAATGGAGGAAAATAGAAATATTATTAATGCTACTTCAAGTGGAAAATGGTTAGAGAAAACTGCTAAGGAAGCTGAAACTTTGTTGGAGGAATTAGCCTCACAAGGCTACATGGGAGAAGAACCCACTATGGCAAAGGCTAAGGGATTTTTGGAATTGGATTCCATTAATCTCTTGACGGCTAAAGTTGAAGCTTTGACTAAGATGGTAAGTAATTCTCACTCTAATATTGAAAATGTGAATCATGTTTGTGAGAAATGTGGTGGACCTCATATGTATGCTAATTGTAGTAAGGGGTCTAGTGAAGATGTAAGTTTTGTTCAAGGGTATTATAATCAAAGGATGGGCCAAAATTCAAATTATTATAACCCTCAATGGAGAAACCATCCCGATTTTTCTTGGTTTAACCAAAATGCCCAGTTGAACCCTTCAAATAGTAACCTTATGAACAAACCCTTCAACTTTTCCAAATAAACCACCTTTTAACCCCCAACAACCTAAATCACATCTAGAGAATTTGATGGAGCAATTTGTTAACCATCAAATGACCACTAACAAGCAAAATGAGGAACAATTTAAGCAAATAAACACTAAGATTGACAACCTTGTCACCCACAATAAAATGCTTGAAACCCAATTGGCTCAACAAGCCACTTCTAATGCTAAACCTTTAGGCAAGCTCCCGAGTCAACCTGAATTTTTGCCTCATGAATTAGTTCAATCCATTATGTTAAGGAGTGGAAAAAAGATTGAGAGTAATATTAGAGGTAATGAGGATCTTATTGTGAATGGTGATCATGTTTTGGATGCAAGTAAAAATGATGAGGTGATGAATAAGTCTAATGAACCTAAGGAAAAGATAATCTTATCTAGGGAAGATGACCCTAAAGTTAATTTGAATGTTTTGCAATTCCCTCAAAGACTCATTAGAAGAAATCTTGATGAGCAATTTGGTAAGTTCTTGAATTATTTGAAGGAACTTACTATAACTATACCCTTTGTGGATCCAATTAAGGATATGACTTCATGGGTAAAATTTTTAAAAGAAATTGTGAGTCACAAGGGTAAACTTGAAGAACATGGATATGTTTCTTTGGTAGAAGAGTCTAAGGCTATGTATTCTAAATACCCACCTAAGCTAAAGGATCCGGGTTGTTTTACGGTTTCTTGTGTTATAGGTGGCACACATTTTGATAAAGCCTTATGTGATATGGGTGCAAGTGTTAGTCTTATGCCTTACTCAATTTATAAAAAGCTTGATTTGGGTGACTTAAAGCCTACCAATATGTGCTTATCAATGGCAAATAAGTCTATTTCACACCCTATAGGCATACTAGAAAATGTTCCTATCAAAGTGGGTAAATTTGTGATTCTTGCTGATTTTGTTGTGCTAGAAATGGATGAAGATCCTGAAATTCCCATTTTGTTTGGTAGGCCTTTCTTAATTACTACTGGGGCTATTTTTGATATGAAAAATGGTAAAATATCTCTTGAAGTTAATGGTGAAACAATTGAGTTTAATGTTTTTGGGATGGTTAAGTCTTCACCAATAGAAGTAGTAAATAGAATTAATGTTTATGATGTTCTTGATGAGTGTGTTAATAGTGTTGTGAATGATTGTGATATTTGATGTAATTAGAGCCAATCATGTGTTCAAATAATAACATTTGATCATTTATACTGTGATATTTGAACTGCAAATATACTTTAGCCTACCTAAGTTCTAAGAGTGAACAATGGGAACTATAGATACCCTTAGGTATCAAACTATTGATATCCAAAAAATATCTAATCTCTAAATTGAAATAGGGCAAACTATACTATAGGTCAGTCAAACAAATCCAAATGGGGTTTGTTAACAACCTGAACAGGGCTATTTATGATCCAAATGGGATTAACACTGTAATTTATGGCCTAAATAGGGCCAACATCTAGTAGCTGTAACTCTATCCCTATAGGTAAGCCTATCTATCCACAATTAAACTCTATTTGTAGGCAATTTGTGTTTATATAACTTTAATTTGTCATGCTTAAACTTTTATTATACAATTTGTAAATATAAGTAATCATATGAAAAGATACACAATCTCTAGTGTATATACATATATATCCAATCTCATATAAAAATGAGAGTATCTAAAATTAAACATATAACATTGTGATCATGTACTTTAGCATGATATCTATAATTAAACATATATCCTTGTAGTCATACATTTGACATGTTAACATATAGGAATAACATTTAATCATCAAATATAATCATATTCATGCTCTCTTAAATAGATAAATAATGTTAACATACCTGATCTTGCCATTACCATATACATGTTTCATTAATTAGTCATTCCTATTGCTTTACAATATGGTATTATCATATATTCAATGTACTTATCTCTCTTTATATGTTGTTTGTATATTGAGAAATCCTCTAAAGATATTTAAGAAAGTTTATATAAACTTTGACATCAATTTGGGACCTTTTGGTCAATTATAAGTGAAATAGGGGAGGGTCACGGTCATTACCAAACGAGTACTAATCGTGACATAGGTGCACTTTAGGTTTTGGACTACCTCACGTAATTAACAAATTGGTACTGACCCTAACATACATTCTATTTATAACTTATTCCCATTTGTTTCTAGGTTTTGGAACATTAAAAATCATCTTAATATCAGCTCTCAATCTCAAGATATTTACAAATTACTGAAGACTATTTCTAAAGTTAGGGCTGCAGGTTATCCGAATTTTAAACTATGTTTTGACTTAATTAAAGGAAGAATTAGGCTTGGTCTTCTTCATAGAAAATCTATATAAATAAGTCTAAATTCTAATATAATTTAAATCAATTAAATTGAAATTTTACAACTCAAGTTATAAATGTTTAAGTCCCATCAGGTCAATGAACACAAAGACATATTTCTATTAACTAAAAGACTTTTCAAACTTTTGAAACACATAAGTTAATTCTAAACTTTATCCCATTATGTGTTAACCTTTTTCATAATTTCCCTTACAAATTCACTCTTGTATGCAATAAACTCTATAAGTTTTAATCTTAGGGTTTAGCTTATACTTAACTATTCAACCCATTACATGAACTCATACATAAATTAGTGTCTCATTTTCCTAATTAGGCCCTAATTTCTTCTCATCCAACTCAAACGTATACAAGCATAACAATCACATACAAGTTTTTCATACCTTAGCCAAACCACAAACAAACTTCAGTCCTTTAATACTTCTTTGTCGTTGCTCTTATTACTTCCTACTTCTTCTACTACATATAACCATGCAACTCTTGTATTGAAAACAAGATTTTCTTTCTCATTAAATGTATATAATTCATAAGAAGGAAGATGAAGAAAGAAGTTTATGAAATGAACTCATTACCTTTATAAAACCTAGTTAAAACTTCTTAATCCATTACATCACCACAAGAAAATATCAAAATAGCAATGAAATTCATTTCATTTCTAATTTAGTAACGGAATACCAATTTAGTTGCTAATTAGCAATGAAAAATAAATTTTGTTGCTAAAAGTGGTTGAAGTTTTTAGGATTTAGCAAAGGAATACAAAATGGTTGCATTATGTTGCTAAAAAAGGAGGGAGATTTTAGCGTCAAAATATAGCAACGAAATGCTATTTTCATTGTTAAATATGGCACCAGTAGATGGCAAAAAAATTTGGAACGAAATTTAGCAACTAAAATTAAATTTCGTTGCTAAAATAGCAACGAAAAATGAATTTCGTTGCTAAATAGCAATGGAATTTAATTTTTATTGCTATTTCATAGTTGAATTGTGTGAAGGTATTCTATTTAGCAATGAAAATTTTTTTCATTGCTAATTTAGAAATGAAAATGAATATTCACTGCTAAATAGAATACATTAACATAAATCAGTTGTTAGAATAGCAACAAAATTATTTTTCGTTGCTAAAATAGCAATGAAAAATATTTTCCATTGTTATTTTAGCAATGAAAAAAATTTTGTTGCTATTTTACTATTTTCTCTAATTATAAATTATTTCTTCAGTCTCACCACTATTTGCCCTAAGTATAAATTATTTCCTTCAGTCTAGCCATTTCCCTTTTCCTCCCCTTCTCCCTTTCCCTATCCCTCTCTATAGGTATTGTCTCTTCATCACCGCTTTCTCTCCACCAGAGCTATCGCCATGATCGGCTCTTTTTCAAAGGATGAAGCCTACCTCAATACAGTGAAAAATGAATCAATTTGTTCGAATCTATTAAGTCACAATAGCTCTTTCGCCTTCAATCCTTGGAGCATGACCCTATCAAGTAGATTATTTCTAATATTACTCGATTCAGCGTCATTTAGACTTCATCTTGATTTGTTTAATATATTTCAACTACATTTTTTGGTGCTTTATCAATGTTAAAATCGCTATTCAAATGGCTAAGGCTTACAGCTTTACATAGTTCATTTTGTACTAGAATCGATTCCAACAGTATAAGTTGTTATTTCTAACTTTTTATTCACTTACAATATAAAACATACTGGTTTGTGTCTGTTTAGGTGTTTTCCAAGCAAGGTACCAAAAAGTCAGGAACCTGCATCTTATTATTATATATTTCTATAAAAGGTTCTACTTTTTTACAGTTCCATTAGTTGAAACATGTTGATTTCTAGTGAAATGGAAAAGCATATCTATTTGCCTTTGGTAAATGGTAAGGAGTCCTTAAATTCATACCCTGTGGGGCCAAACCTAGGTTACCTTTATGGGAGGCCATTAGAATCTAAATTGCTGGATTTATAGTCACACCACACCATTTGTACAGATGTCAATGTTGTTCTTGAGCATGAAAAAGATGAGCTTGAGTAGTCCATATCAAATTTAGAAGGTAAACTTTTCCAACAGAACCATATGAGGCCATTGTCTTGATTTAGACTAAGAGGGTATCTCATTATGATAATTTTCCAATACTGGCAACAAATGGCTTTTAATCATAAAAAGTTTCTTTGTTTAATTGATTTTATAGGAGAAATTGCCAAATTAAGATAGAAGGAAAGGTTATTGGACAAGAAGCATAAAGAAACATTGAATAAGATATTAGATATTAAAGGTAGCTAATTTATTATTTTTAGACTACTAATGGTATTATTCTCTCAATGTGGTTTTTGATTGTCAGGCTGTATTAGAGTATTTTGCCGAGTTAGGCCATTCTTATTAATAGAAAAGAGAAGAATTCTTGAACTTGTTTCAATTGATTTAGATAAGGTTGTGGTTAAATTCGTGGGATGTAGGAAGGAATTCAGATTCGATAAGGTTTTTCAACAAGCAACAACTCAAGGTTATTTTCCAATACATCACCTTTAGTTATGTATTTTATTGCCAGTAATTGTAGTGAATGTCTGCTCTACTTTAAAACTATATAGAGGATGTTTTTGTTGAGATTGAGCCAACCGTTAGATGTACACTTAATGGAAATAATGTGTGTATGTTGGCTTATGGTCAAATTGGAACTAGCAAGATAGTAACAATGGTTGGTGGCTAATATTTAACATGATATCCTTGTATTTGTGCTATTGATATTTTGAATCATTTGACTAAGGGATAAAATCATTCTTTAGGATGACTCACATGACAAAGCTAGGATCATTCCTCGGGCTCTATAAGAGCTGTATCATCAATCTTCATTGGAGAACTCATGTTCTATAACATTTTCCATGAGAATGTTGGAGGTTTATATGGGAAATCTAAGAGATCTACTAGCTCCTAAAATGGCTTGTAAATCATATGAGGTTGCAACAAGATGGTACCTGTATTTCTCTTCATGTGCCAACTTGTTCAAGTCAATCTCTTCTAGTATGAGCTCTTTCTATTCTATGATTTCACACTCTTTGCTTTGCTTATTTGCGTTTTATGGTTAATTAGATTTCATGATCTCATATTTTGAAAAAATTGGTCTGTATAAAGAACTCTAGAAGTAAAAGTTCATACTTTTGTGTCACCCAATTAAATGACATTTGTAGAGTTCTCTTGCCCTGTTAATTTGGTTTTGGTTATCCTTGTTTACATATACATAAAATAACCAATTATCTTGAACTATGTATTTAAAGAAAAGCATATGAAAACCTTTTTAATTTGTCACATGCTCTTTAATTAATTTGGTCCCAAATCTTAATTTTAATCTACTTAATTTTTATGGTGCTCTGTTGTTAAGTTACTCCATAGAAATATATATCTACTTAATTTTTATTGGTGGTCTGTTGTTAATAAAATTGGAATTAATGACTTTTGATCCTAACAGTCCTTAATGTTAACAAAAAAATCAAAGTTAAATGGTTATACCAAATATTTATTTAATTTATAATGCTGGCTAGATTTATCTTATCTTACTAATTTATCTTATCTTATCTTTCCTTAGGTTTTTGCAATTTTTGTAATGTTTATCTCATTTGTTATTTACCTACTTAGAAGTTATCATCTAAGGTCTTGACCAAAAACTTTGACATAGAATTTAATGACACACGTAAGTTGCAATCACCAATAGCTAACAGCAAAATCAAAAAGAAAGTAAAGACATAGTATAGCCTAGTTTTGAAAATTTAATCTATAATAATTAGAGTCAAAAAGGTATTGGGGCTGTAACTATAATTTTGTCTTTCTTTATTCTGAACAAGCAAATCTAATTGAATAACTGGAACTTGTACAAAATAAAATGAAATTGGCTATAATCCTGTCTTGAGTTTGCAGTAATTGAAGATGCTTAATGTGCAATTACTGTAAACACACATTTTGCCTCCCTTTTATTTTGTGTTAGCAATTTTATTTTTTGACAAGCACCAGAGAACTAATTATTAATTAATATATCTATTTTTAATAAGACAAATGTGGGTTTATTAGTTCTCACAAGTCACAACCATACATATATATTCATAAAATTTGGCTTTTGGAGATTTCAATTATTATTTAATCATCCCAAAAAAATAATTTTAAAAAATAGAACACGTGAATATCTTGAAATTAAATAATGCAATTAAAATAAATTCTAAAAGAAAAGATATAAGGAATCCCAGTTAATAAATTAAAAAAATTGTTGATTTTAATATTATGTATTATATTCATGATAATGGACCTTTGATATACATATGTATTTTGTAATATAAGAAAAGAAAGAAAAGGAAGGGCAAAGGCCAAAGGTAGGCAATTGTAAACAAAATGGATGACATAATTATTCTTATTTTATTGGAAGTGGGATGCAATGCCAATTCTTTACTTAATTTAATGCTCAAAATTTTCCTTTATTCATTTATTTTTATATGCACTCTCCACTTTTACAAAATAAATAATGAAACAGCTAATCTAATTTTATAAAGCATCTTCATTCATTTATTTAGTCATGCTCACTTGTTGCTGCTATGTATTTCAGTTTGGATAGCTGTCATTTTTTTTAAAATTTCTGCTGGTTCTTTATGCAACATATTGAAGACTTCATTTGCTCCTAATACTTTTCACTTGTTGATATGAATATTTATAATATTAGTTTGATATGAATAGTAAAGCTTATGGATTTGGATGCTTTCCACTAGTTATACACTTAAAGAAGTATTTAATTTCAAAATAATAAACATTTAGCTATTGTTTATTGTTCCTCGTTATTTGTGTTTGCTTAAAAATTATTCAGGGATTAGTGTAATTTTGCAATATATTTATATTATTCTTTGTTGGAAATAATAATTAAAAAATTGTAATAAATTTTAGGGATGGAATGGCAATGAATTTTACCGTTGTGAATTTTTTTATTGGTGGGTGAATTTAGCAACAGAAAATGAATTTTTGTTGCTAAACTTAACAACAAAAATCTGATTCCATTGCTAAAATTAGCAATGGAAAAACATTTTTCGTTGCTAAATTTAGCAACAGAAAATGTTATTTCGTTGCTAATTTTGACCAATTCACCAAATCTACATTGGTTGGATTTAGCAACGAAAATTTAATTCCATTACTAAATTTAGCAACAGAATAAATTTTTTATTGCTAAAAAATAGCAACCGCTGATTCCGTTGCTAATTATCGTTGTTAAATGACTATTTTCTTGTGGTACATGCTGCCGAATTTTCTTGAAAATTATAGGGATAAAATGTAGAATCTTTAGAGAGAAATGAGAAAGGAAGAAATTCTGTGGTTTCTTCTCCTTTTTGCCATCCAAGAATCTCAAAGCTCACCTAAAAAGTGTTTTCTCCCTCCAACATATAACCACTAAGAAGATAAAGTGGGTGGTAAAGTCCTTTTTTGGTCCATCCTTTTCTTGCATGTCATATATTACCTCGTCTCTTTTATTCTTCTTTTAAAATAAATCCCACCTTTCCTTCTTTAATAAATGACCTACAAATCTATTTTTTTATATTTCAATTGCACCCTTAATTAATTTATTATACTTAAGAACTTATATATATATATATATATATCATAAATAAAATTACTACTTTGCCCTTTTTGACCCTAAAATTTGAATTTCTCACAATTAATAAAACTTAATCATGAATATTATCATTTAAACCATGCATTTCTACTAGGATCAAAATTAGGACCTTAAAATTTTCTCTCCCTTAAAAAATTTTATCATCGAAATTCATATATATTTTAAACAATTAGGGGTACTTTTCTTTCATGTCTACCTCCAATTCCCAAATTACTTCTTGTACATTATGTTATTGCGAAAGCACTTTAACAAGAGGGATCTGGTTGTTCCTAAATAATCTAATATCTCTAGCTAAAATCTCTTTCGATTCCTCATCAAAAAAGAAGTCTGGTTGAAGTTGAATATCTTGCATCGATAGCATATGGGATTTATTCGAACGGTATCTTTGAAGCATTAATACATGGAAAACATCATACATTTTGGCTAATTCTATAGGAAGAGCAAATCTATATACCACCAGTTCAACTCTTTGAATAATTTCATACGGACCAATAAATCTCGAATTGAGTTTATCCTTTTTCCCAAACCTAAACACCTTTCTCCAATGAGACACTTTTAGGAACACTTTATCACCCATTTGATAATTAATATCTCTTTTTTTCAAGTTCGTATAGGACTTTTTTCTGTCACTCGCTTCTTTCATCCTCTGTTTAATAACTTGCACTTTTCTCTCTGTGTCTTTAACAATGTCAGGACCAATCACTTTACGTTCAATTAACTCAGTCCAAAACATTAGAGTTCTACAATTTTTATCATATAAAGCCTCATATGGTGTCATATCAATGCTTCTCTGATAACTATTATTGTAAAAACACTCCATTAAATGGATATTTATCCTAACTCCTTTTGAAATAAAAAACACATCCCTTCATCATATCCTTTAATACTTGAATGACCCCCTTTTAGACTGTCCATCTATTTAAAGATGAAAAGATGTAATATACTTGAGCTATGTTCCTACAGCTGGCAGTAAACTCTGCCAAAATCTTAATGTAAATCTAGGATCTCTATCCAAAATTATAGACATCGGTATACCATGTAGTCAAACAATCTCATTTACATAAAGTTTTGCTAATTTATCCATAGAGTAATCTATTCTAACCGGTATAAAGTGAGATGCTATAGTCAGCTTATCAACTATTACCCATACTACATCATGCTTCTTCTGAGTAAAAGGCAAACATGTAATAAAATCCATGGTAATATCTTCCCATTTCCATTGTGGAATTGGAATGGGGTTTAACAATCCCAATGGAAGTTGATGCTTCGCTTTAACTTGCTGACAAGTTAAGCACTTTAAAACATAGTCCACCATATCTTTCTTTATAGCAGGACACTAATAAAATTGTTTCAAATCTCGGTACATTTTATTCCTACTAGGATGCATTGTAAATACAGTATTATGTGCTTCTCGCAACAATGTTCTTTTAATTCCCTACCATCTGGAATACGTAACCTGTTTTGATAGTATACACCTCCATCTTCTTTAACTATATATTTCGGTTGATTTCCCTCACATAACAATTGCATAATTTGTCGTAACCTCTTATCACTTTTCTAAGCATCCAACACTGCCTGCCTCACACTTGGTCTAGCTTTTAATTATGCTAACAATGCACCATCAGATGCAAATTTCCACTTGTACTATTTTAACATCATGACTGCCATCATCTTATGACTCAAGGCATTAGCAACCATATTTGCTTTACCCAGGTGGTAATCAACTATACAGTCATAATCTTTGAATAAGTCTAATCACCTCTTCTGCCTTAAATAAGTTCTTTATAAGTAAGCACTTATTTAAGGCTATTATGATCAATGTAAATTCTACATTTCTCCCCATACAAATAATGTCACCAAATCTTAAGAGCAAAAACTATAGCTGCCAATTTCAAATCATGAGTTAGGTAGTTTTGCTCATGTGATTTCAATTACCCAAATGCATAAGCCAGCAATTTACTCTCTTGTATTAACACATAAGCAAACCAACTCTGGAAACATCATTGTACATGAAGTACTCTTTACCCGAAACAGGTTGTGCTTAAATTAGAGCTTCAATTAACATTTTCTTTAACTGATAAAAGCTAACCTGACATCGATCAATCTAATCAAACTTGATACCCTTTTGCAAAAGCTTTGTAAGAGGAGACACTATAACCAAAAATCCTTTAACAAAATGACGGTAACAACCTGCCAATCCCTAAAAACTTCTAAATTTATGCACATTTCTAGGTGGTTTCAAATTAACAATAGCTTTAACTTTATTTGAATCCACCCTAATACCCCCAGCTGATACGACATGACAAAGGAAAAAAACTTCCTTAAGTCAACAATTAGATTTACTTAGCTTGGAAAATAATTGATGCTTCCTTAATGTTTGCAACAAAATTATCAAATGTTTAACATACTTTGCTTCATTTCTTAACTAGAACAATATGTCATCTATGAACACTATCATAAATTGGTCCAAGTAGGGTCTAAATACCCTATTTATAAGTTCTATAAAAGAATCAAGTACATTTATTAACCAAATGGCATAACTAAGAACTCGTAATGTGCATAATGGGTTCTAAATACAGTTTTGGGAACATCTACATCTTCAACTTTGAGTTGGTAATAACCTGATCGCAAATCTATTTTATAAAACACACCAGCACCCCTCAACTGGTCAAACAAATCTATAATACAAGGCAAAGGATATTTTTTCTTCACTGTTACTTTATTCAACTACTTATAATTGCCACACATCCTTATTGACCCATCCTTCTTCTTAACAAATAACATCGGTGCATCCAAGGTGGCATACTAGGCCTAATAAAGCCTTTGTCTAACAACTCTTGCAACTGAACTTTGAGCTCCTTAAGTTTTGATAGGGGCATACTATAAGGTACCATAGAGATAGGAGTTATACCACGTAAAAGATCAATTGATAATTCCACATCTCTTTTTGAAGGAAGACTAAACAACATCTTAGGATACTCGTTCACAATAGGTATATCTTCAAGCTTCACTTTCTCCCTTTTTGAATCAAGTACCAAAGCTAGATATGCATCACAACCTTTTCTAAGAAATTGCCTAGCTTGCATGATATCACATTAGTTAAGGGTTTTGCTCGAATGCCCTTTACTACTACTTTTTTACCCATATCATCATTAAGTGTCAAATTTTTATCCCATAATTAATCACTACATCATGTTTTGATAGCCAATTCATACCCAAAATAACATTAAACTCTTAAAATCGTAACTCAATAAGATCAGCCAAGAATTTCTATCCTTGAATCATAATGGGACATTCTTTATAAACTTTGTTGACATAAACATTATGCCCCAATGGGTTTGTCACACAAATATCATAATCCAATTCATACATGGTTTACATATTTCTACCCTTATCCCCAATACAAACATAAAAATGAGTAGAACCAAGATTAATAAGTGCATGAATATCATAAATAAAGAGAGATAAAAGAGCAGCTATGATTTCTGAAGCATCTTGGTCCTCATAAGCTTTCATTATATAAGCCCGACCAAGAACAATTGGAGCAGTAGGTCGATCAATTGATTTGGATGCATTTCTAAACTGAGATCCATGATAATTTAATCTACTATACCCTCTACCTTTGCCTCTACCAGAGCAAGGTGTAGTTAAAGCTCCCCTACTATTTTGTTGTCCAAATCCTTGCTCCTGGTTTGAGGGATAATTTTCTATAAAATGGTCAATACTACCACATTTGAAACATGATTCAGTCAATTTCCTGCAATTACCCTAGTGCTGCCCAGAATAATGAGGACATTTTGGTGGTTAACCCCCACTCTATCTCTTTAAAGATTTCCTACCAGACTTAGGTATTAAAGATTATTCTTGCTTTCTCCCTTTATTTGTAGAACTAAAATAGACTCTAAGGGCTAATTTTCTTGTGCTTCTTTAAATTTTTTTCCAGTTGAAGATCCACCTCTAGCCTTACTTCTTCTCTATTCCATTTCTCTTTTAGCCAATTCATTTTTCTCAACTTGCATAGCTGTTATAACAAGTTGATGAAAATCCACCATATGCAGAGATGTAGCTCCAATCAATTTCTCTCTGATCTGATCATTTAACCTATCTTTGAATTGTCTACACTTAAAAGCTTTTGTTAGCATCCCTTTAGGGATATATTTGTATAGATGGTTAAATTTTTATCATACTGAGCAACAGTCATAACCCTCTATTTTAGGTTTAAAAATTGCTTAAACTTCTCTTCTTTATATGCCTTAGAAACATACTTTTTCTTAAATGTTGCCTCAAAAAATCCATAAGTAAGTGGATCTAGTAGCTGAGGTTATTTTAATACAACTTTCCACCAATCATATGCTAGGCTTTGGATTAAGGACATAGCATAGGACACCTTATGATTTTTTGGACATTGAATTTCATTAAAGATTCTATCCAACCCTTCTAACAAAAATTCAACCTACTCTAATTGCTCCAGATTAGTGTCTAAGAATTCCTCTACACCGTGCTTTCTAATTTCAAATATTGGAGCTTTAGGTGCTGTTATTCTTTGAAGAATTTGGGCCATATCCTGAGATATTTTCAATAGTGCTTATGTAGGAATGGCTACAGGACTTTCATTCTAATTAGATGATGAAGATCTAAAATTGGAAAGATTTATTTTAATCAGCAAATTACTTCCAACCGATTCTTCTATAATATCCATAGTTTTCTCTATCAACTATCTATAAGAAAAATAGGGACTTCTGCATTAGGCCAAATGACACTATTCATATCATAGAATTTTAGACTCTTATAGCCTAGAAAAGGCTAAACCTAAGCTCTGATACTAAATTATAATACCCTAATTCTAGTTATCTGACCATATCACCATGTCATGCATTTTTAATTAAATTTACTATGTTCTTATACCATAATGCATACTCTAAACATACTCTGAGCATAATATAGCATCGACATGTTAGTTATCATACATATTGATTAAGTGTTACCATATGCTCACATTGTATATTTCATATCCATTATAAAGATTACTATCAATATTCTCATGTTTCACTTATTCACACTATAGTGTGCATATCATATGGTATGTAAGTTACTTTATATCATATAGGAATACACTTACTATCCCCTTTACAAAAGTAAGCTTATACAACCTGACAAGCCCAAATTAGATACATAATTACATGCAAATACTAATGATGCAAAATTATACAAAATGTGGATAATAATCAAAACTTCCTACATCAATTCCTTCATACATGTGTTGGCCCTCCTAATGCAGGGATTCACCCCTAAGTAAAAGTCTTATCCATTGAACCTAAGCAAAACACAACATATGTCATATGTAACATAGGTTAAACATAATAATATAATAATAATGCTAACAACATAACAAAATATATAATCAATGAATTAACAAAGCTCAAAAATTAACTCAGCATACATATATCATATAACTGCTTGGTATATTTTGTGTGTTTAAACTTGGAACCATTTCTGTAATTAGAGATAATCATGTGTTCCAACAATAACATTTGATCATTTATACTTGGATATCTACACTGTAAATACACTTTAGCCTACCTCAGTTCTAAAAGTTTCTAACAAAAAATCTAGATACCCTTAGGTATTCAACTGTTGATATCCAAAGATATCTAATCTCTAAACCTAACTGGGGCCAACTATACTATAGACCAGTCAAGTAGACCTAAACAGGATTGGTCAATAACCAAATGGGGTTGTTTATGATCCAAATTAGATTAACTCTATACTTTATAACCCAAATAGGGCCAAATTCTAGCAGCTACAACTTTATCTCTATAGGCATGCCTATCTATCCATAATTAAACTCTATTTGCAAGCAATATTATGTTTATATAACTTTCAATTAACATGCTTACACTTTTATTATACAATTTGCACATGTAAGTAATCGTATGAAAAGATACACAATCTCTAGTGTGTACATTTATATACCTAATCTCATAGAACAATATGAGTATCAAAAATTAAACATATAACATTATGATCAATTACTTTAGCATGATATCTGTAATTGAACATATATCCTTGTAGTTATCCATTTGACATGTTAACATATAGGCATGGCATTTAATCATCACATATAATCATGTTCATACTCTCTTAAATAGGTAAATAATATTGACATACCTAATATACCCATTTGGGCCATTACTCCTATTGCTTTACAATATGGTATTATCATATATTTCATGTAATTATCTCTCTTTATATGTTATTTCTATATTGAGAAATGCTCTAAAGATATTTAAGAAAGTTTAGGTAAACTTTGTTATCAATTTAAGACCTTTTGGTCAATTATAAGTGAAATAGGGGAGGGTTACAGTCATTACCAAATTAGTATTGACCGTGACATAGGTACTGTAACATCCTACCTCCATAACCATGCATTTCTTTTCCTTATTTTATTTTTCTTAATTCTTTTTAGGTGGAATTGGTGTATGAACAAAACAAGACAAGAGCAACTATTACCTTTTAATCCTGAAATCGAGAGGACCCTACACCAAAGAAGGAGAGCCAATAGAGATAACGAGATAGAGCACGATCCTCCTCTTGATGAGTTTCCTCCCAAGAATGAACAAGTGACGGGGGCACATGAAGAGATGTCAGGGGCAAAAAGAGAAGAAATGCCTAGGCAAAGGACCATAAAAGACTATGCTGTGCCAAGATGGAATGAAAATCATCAAACAATTGTATTATCGAGATGAGTATAATTTGAACTCAAGCCAGCCACCATTACTATGGTACAGAGGAATCAGTTCTCTAGTTTAGAAGTGAAAGATCCAGCTCAGCATATCGACATATTTCTGGAAGTTAGTGACACAATCCAAATTTCAGGTGCTAGTATAGATGCAATAAGGTTGAACTTATTTTCATTCACTTTGATTGGCAAAGCAAGAGAGTGGCTACAAATGTTACCACGCCAGTCACTATGGTCATGGGATCAGATGCAAGAGAAGTTTCTAATGAGATTTTTCCCTCTAATAAAGAATGCAAGCATTCGGAATAGCATCATGAGTTTTCATCAAATGAATGAAGAGCCTTTTCACAAAGCTTGGGAGAGGTTTAGGAGATTATTGAGAAGCTGTCTGCATCATGAGATCGTTGTCTACCAACTGATGACCATATTTTATGCTAGAGTTACACCTTAAACAAGGTCATTATTGGATGCAGCATTAACAGGATCTTTATTGAACAAGCTGCCTGAGGATGCTTTTCAGTTGTTGGATGAGATGGCAGCAAATGACTCTTAATAGACTGCCCCTAGATCCGTCCCAAGGAGATAAGATTTACACAACGTGAATGAAATGGCATTGTTAAAAGCCCAATTAGAATTGGTAAAGAAAGAGTTGAGTGGCTTGAAAGTTCAAAATGTGGCTACAGTAAATCAAGGAAGTGGGCCATGTGAAAGTGGGCAAGAAATCCAAGAAGGAGGAATTGTAGGAGATGTGAATGCATTAGGTGATTTTAGAAGAAATCATCCCTATAGTAATTTATATAATCTAGGATGGAGAAATCACCCTAACTTCTCTTGGAATGATGGGAATCAACAAGCTTCACCTTCTCAACCACAAGCAAGAGTCCCTTACCACTCAAATGCCTATCATAATCATACTCAGCCTCACCAACCACAAGCCACCAATCACTACCAATCTCCTTATCCACGAAACCATCATCAAGGGCAAAGCTCTAATCAACCACAACCTCAATCATACCATCCACCAGGATTCCAACCAAGGCCACCCATTCAAGAAAAGAAGCCCAACTTAGAAGACACGTTTGCTAGCTTCATGAATATCCAACAACAATTCATGAAAAGCCAAGAATCAAGATGGAAGTCTCAAGAGTAATGGAAAAAAAACCAAGATGCTTCAATGAGAAATTTGGAGACTCAATTGGGTCAACTTACAACTTCAATGTTGAATAGACAACCAGGGATGTTTCCTTCAAATGTGGATCGCAATCCCAAGGAGAAAACAAAAGCAATCACTTTGATAAATGGCAAGGAGGCAGTACGAGAGGAAGAGAGAGGTAAATCACCAACTTCATTAACTGATTTGGAGGAACCAACGTAGAAGGTAAGTATTTCTAACTTTAGAGTAGAGGTAGATGTGGATGCTCTAAGGAATGACAAGGGAAAGAGTATAGTGAATCCAACTGTAGAGGATCTTGATATTAATAGGTTGCCATTTCCTATTGTAGCTAGGAAGGATAAGAAAAATGAGCAATTGGCTAGGTTTTTAGAAATATTTAAGAAATTATATATTAACTTGCCTTTTGCTGAAGCCCTAGCACATATGCCCAATTATGCTAAGTTTATGAATGAACTTTTTTCTAACAAAAAGAAATTAGAAGGGTATAGAACTGTGTAACTTACGAAAAACCGTAGTGTAATTATCATGAATAAGATTCCAGAAAAATTGAAAGATCTAGGAGCTAGCATTAACTTGATGCCTTATTCCATGTGCAAGAAATTCAACTTAGGCGATCTCAAAGAAACAGGAATGAGACTTCAACTTGTGAATAGATCAATGAGAAAGCCAAAGAGAGTTATTGAGGATTTATTGGTGAAAGTGAAAAAATTCATTTTCCCTGTAGATTTCATGGTCATAGAAATGGAGGAGGATAAGAAGGTACCACTTATTGTGGGAAGACCATTCTTGAATACTGCAAAGGCTCTAATCGATGTCCATGGGCAAAAGGTCACTCTTCGATTCAACAATAAAGAATTGGTGGTAGATATGAACAAGGCTAAAAAATATCAATCAAGTGGTCTAGAGGAGTCTGTCTATTTCATAAACAACATTGATGAATGTGTAGAGGAAATGCAAGAAAAAGTATTGCTAAATGATCCAATGAATTCAAGCTTGATGCATTCTTTGGAAAGTGAAGAGTTGGATGGAGTAGAAGAAAAATGGATAGTAGCTGTGGAGAAGGGCTGTGAAGAGGAGAATTTGAAGTAAGAGGGAACTACTTTACAAGAGGGGGAGTTGAAATCTGAACTTAAACCCCTTCCTCCTAATTTAAAGTATGTATTTTTGGAGAAAAAAAGAAAAGCCAGTGATTATTTCTTCTTTGTTGACAGGTGTTGAAGAAGAGATGCTACTCAAGGTGTTGAAAAAGCACAAAAAGGCTATAGGATGGGAGACAATGGACTTAAAGGGTATTAATCCAAGCTATTGCACGCACCGGATTCCTATGAAGGATGATTGCAAATCGGTCGCTTAACCCCAAAGAAGGCTCAATCCGGCTATGCAAGAGGTTGTAAAGAAAGAGGTACTCAAACTACTTGATTCGGTGGGAGCAGTACTCAGACAAAGGCAAGAAAAAGTATTTTGTGCAATTTATTATGCAAGCGACACTTTGACAAGAGCTCAAGTCAATTATACCACAACTGAAAAGGAGCTTTTTGCCATCGTATTTGCTTTTAAGAAGTTTCGATCACATCTACTTGAAGTAAAAATTATGGTATAGTCTGATCATGCAGCACTAAGACATCTCTTTGCCAAGAAGGAATCTAAGCCAAGATTGATAAGATGGGTATTACTCTTGCAAGAATTCGATTTGGAGATCAAAGACAAGAAGGGAGCGGAGAACCATGTGGTGAATCATTTGTCAAGATTGGAGCATGATCATGTTGAGAAAGGGAAGATTGTAGACTTATTCCCTGATGAGCGTATTTATGCATTATTTGTTCGTGAAATCTCTATACCTTGGTTCGCTAATGTTGCAAATTTTCTCACAAGTGGTTATATGCCAAATGACTTCACATAGCAACAAAGAAAGAAGCTACAAGCTGATGCAAAGCATTACATTTGGGATAATCCCTACATTTTTTGCCTTTGTGCTAACCAAGTGTTAAGAAGGTGTATCCCTAATGAAGAGCAAGTAGAGATTATACAAGCTTGTCATAGTGGAGAAGCTGGTGGACATCACGGACCCAACAGAACGGTATCAAAATTCTCTCTTCTGGATTTTATTGGCCCACCTTATTTAATGATGTTAAATTATACCACAACTGAAAAGGAGCTTCTTGCCATCGTATTTGCCTTTGAGAAGTTTCGATCAAATCTACTTGAAGCAAAAATTGTGGTATAGTCTGATCATGCAGCACTAAGACATCTCTTTGCCAAGAAGGAATCTAAGCCGAGATTGATAAGATGGGTATTACTCTTGCAAGAATTCAATTTGGAGATCAAAGACAAGAAGGGAGCGGAGAACTATGTGGCGAATCATTTGTCAAGATTGGAGCAAGATCATGTTGAGAAAGGGAAGATTGTAGACTTATCCCTTGATGAGCATATTTATGCATTATTTGTTCGTGAAATCTTTATACCTTGGTTTGCTAATGTTGCAAATTTTCTCGCAAGTGGTTATATGCCAAAGGACTTCACATAGGAACAAAGAAAGAAGCTGCAAGCTGATGCAAAGCATTAAATTTGGGATAATCCCTACCTTTTTTGCATTTGTGCTAACCAAGTGTTAAGAAGGTGTATCCCTAATGAAGAGCAAGTAGAGATTATACAAGCTTGTCATAGTGGAGAAGCTGGTGGACATCATGGACCCAACAGAACGGTATCAAAATTCTCTCTTCTGGATTTTATTGGCCCACCTTATTTAATGATGTTAAATTGTTCATTCAAGCTTGTGATCGATGTCAAAGGGTGGGAAATACAACTAGGAGAGATGAGATGCCACTGACCAATATGCTTGAGGTTGAATTATTTAATTTGTGGGGGATACATTTCATAGGGTCTTTTCCAATTTCTTATGGGTTTGAATAAATCCTAGTGGTAGTAGATTATATGAGTAAGTGGGTAGAAGCTATGGCCACTAGGACTTGTGATGCAAATGTTGTCTTAGAATTCTTAAGGAATAATATATTCACCCATTATTGAGCCCTGAGAGCTATAATCAGTGATGGTGGGAAACACTTTGTTAACCACCAATTCAAAGCCTTATTGGAAAAATTTGGAGTGAGGCATAAAATCACTACCCTATATCATTCCCAAACTGATGGCCAAGTTGAGGTGTCCAACCGAGAGTTAAAGGCCATCTTGGAGAAAACTGTCAGTGCATCAAGAAAGAACTAGTACCTTAAGTTAGATGAAGCTTTGTGGGCATACAGGACATCCTTTAAGACACTAATATGAATGTCACCTTTTAGGTTAGTGTTTGGCAAGTCCTATGTCCTATCGATGGAATTAGAACACAAGGCTTATTAGGCTACTAATTTCTTAAACTTTAACATTGAGAGTACAGGAAAATGCAAGTCCTTGCAGCTAAACGAGTTGGAGGAGATTCGATTATGGGCCTATGAACATGCTAAGAAGTACAAGGACAACACAAAGAAGTGGCATGATCGTAGAATAGCCAAAAAGGAATTTGTGCCCGGAATGAAGGTGCTTCTTTATGATAGCAGATTGAGCTTGTTTCCCGAAAAGTTGAAATCAAGGTGGAAAGGGCCTTTTGAAGTTGTCAAAGTCTCTAGCTATGAAGCCGTAACCATTAAACATCTGGGAGAAGGTCGTGGTCATGAGTTCAAAGTTAATGGTCACCTATTGAAGCCATATTTCAATTCTAATTATGAGGCTGCATCAGTGATCCTCACTTTAGAAGATGACCCATGAGAGCTATGAAAGTTGAGCTGGTGACTTATTAAACCCAGAACTCTTTCTTACCTTTGAACTAAATTTCTCTTCTTTTTAATTTGACTTCAATTTCTTGTAAGTTTAAATGTCTAGTATTGTTGATTTTGTCTAGAGAATGGTGTTTTGTTGTTCTTGTTAGAATGGAAAATTTTAAAGGATTTTGCTAGGAAGAGGGAGAAATTTAAGTATAAATGTGCAGATTTTGGCTCATCACTGTTGAGATCAGATAGTCCCAGCCGTGGCCATTAATTTTTTTGGTGAGACAGAATAGATTCATGGCTAAGATAGAAATGTCCCAGCCGTGGCCAACCCTATATTTCTAAGATAGAAGGTAGGCATGGCTTAGAAATTTTTGTTCCAACCGTGCCCACAAGAGAGGAAACATTTGAATTGGATAATGCACGATCGAGACTGACTGTCCCAGCCATGCCATACTACAGTTTGGAATCAAGAAGGTTGGCATGGTTGAGACCGTATTGTCCCAGCCGTGTCTTTGTTAAAATTTACAAGGGGATTTCATTCGGCCACGGTAGAGACTATATTGTCCTAGTCATGGCTTTTGTTTAATTTCAATTCCAGAAGGGTGGCATGGGGGAGACAACTTAGTCCCAGTCGTGCCTTTCATTATATCAAAACGGTAAGTTTCACATTTTTGCATGTCATGACTGAGAAATAAGTGTCCCAGCCGTGCCCTTTAGGGTTCCCGTTGTGCTTTTATATTTATAAATCGTTCATTGCAACCCCTATTTCATTTTTTTTCAAGTCTTCCCTACCATTTCTTCAAATTTCCGGTCTCATCTCTCATTCTCCTCTCAATTTTTTTTGTGCATTCTCACTCACCCTCTTCAAGAATCAAGTAAGTCTCTATTCTCTCTTCTTTTTGTTTTAGTTTAACTTTTGTTTTACTTTAAGTTAAGTTTGATTTTTCTTTATTATACCTCTCCAAGTCTGCATTTTTCTCCTTACATTTTACGTTTTCATCTTCAAAATCTTGCTTTTTTAACTTTGATTCTAGGCTTAATTACGATTTTGGCATATAATCTGTCAATTTCTTGCATAAATGTCTTGTTGTTTGTTGTTTCTATTTATCTTTCCCTGTTTGCATTTTTTTGTGTACATTTTGTCTTCACATCTCCAAGATTTTGCTTCTTTAACTCTAATTGTTGGCTTGGTTATGATTGTTGGCATATTTTTTGTTAATTTCATGCATATGGGTCTTGTTATTTATTGTTTCTATTGCCAAATGAATCTTGCCCACCACATGTTCGATGAATTGTCAAAGAGAAGTGAGATAGTGTTTTTCCTTTAGTTTTCATGTTGCTTGCCCTTTGTTTGCCGAATAATCATTCTTAAGGAACATTTGACATATTTTATGCTTCAAAAATGGTAGAAAAGGCTAATGTTGGTGTTGGGCAATTAGGTGTTTTAGGGCTATTTTGTTAAGTTGTTGTTGTCCCGATGTTTTTGTCTTGAGCATAGTTAATTTCATGCATAATTTTGTTTAACCTATAAAAGTCATACTTTGTTCATGGTCATTCTTATGGTTAACATGGTAGTTTTTGTTGTTTTTATGCTTGTTGGTAACTCAATTGCATATGCTTTTATTTGTGTTTAGGCTCCAGCATAATTGTGAGTCGTGCATTTATGTTTGCATATGCTTGTTCATCATGTTTTGAACAGGTTGTTTGTTATAATTTTTATTGTTCACGTGCCTTGTTTTGTTTTTAGTGCTTATATGTTGTGTTGTATATTGTTGTAGGAGAAATGGCATCCAAATGCTCTCGCGTTGAAGCCGATTCATCATCATCTGCTCCTCAGGGGTCCTCAAAGATTAAGGTGCTAGCATGGATTCCAACCAAATTTACAGATTGGTGGAATCTCTTCTACAAGTAAGAGTATCTAGCCACCCCGTGCTCAATTATGGAATTAATGGCAAAATTGGGGTTCAAAATTAAGCTAGATAGATTACTTAATGGTATAAGCTGGAGGACTTTCTTTGAGCGGAATGAAAAGGTCTATCATCACTTGGTCCGTGGCTTCTTAGGTACAGTCAAGTTTAGAATTGGAGCAGACAATCATGCTTGTTGGATTTTAACGATTACATGCATCATATACATGAGAGGAATTTTAAAATTTTTTTAACCATTAGTTATAATCTTGCCATGAATACACAATATAACTATATGAGAATAAGAAAAATCACCTTTGATTTTTGTTGAACAGTTGATTTTACTTCGCACCGGGTTGTCGCAAACCACAGTGTCCAAAATCGAACACCTCCAATGAGTAATCCACACTAGAGAAGGGTAAATTGAACCAACAAATTGGTGTTCAACTAGGGCTGGCCGAAATCCAAGAGGCTAGCAATGGAAGTGGTGCAAAAGGGAGAGAGAATTAAGAGGAAAAGACTTTCCTTTTGTTTTAATCACTTAACCCTAATTCTCATTAGTTGGCCTTTTATAGTTAGGTTAAAATTCCAACTCCTTAATGAGATTGGGCTCTTTAAAATTGCTGGAGAATTATTAATTGGGCCTCTAGAATTAATTATAATTATTTGGGATTAATTAAATCAAAATTAAATCTTTTCATAAAAGACTATGCACAAAATCCACAAACTAGGCCCTTTGTGCATCTAATTAGATTTAAATACCCAAATGGATTCCATATCCAACCAAATTAAATATGTGAGTTCCATAAAACTTATGTAACATATATTAATTAATTTAGTCCAAGAAAAAGCCCTCTAAGCCCTTCTGTATGGAGTTGGCGTGTAGCCCTCTTCTAGAGGGCTTCCTCCAACTTCTTCATTCCTTTGGCCCTTTATAATTTCTCCAATGGTCCTATTAATTATTATATCAGTCCTATAACACTTATAGTAGTCTTATAACACTTATAAGACAATAATAATTAATCATGAAATACATTATTTCATTTAGGTCCAATTTACAGAACATTTCTCAAAAGTTCCGCGGACAATTTTATTTGATCATAATTAATTAAACTCTTTAATTAATTATTATCATATTCTCCTCTCTACCTTTATAATAATATCAAATATTATTATCCTTGTCATTTTACCATTTTACCCTTTTCTCTATATGTGTGTGACCTATTGGGTTCCTGTCCATGTTGGCAGTATAATATGTAATTGTGAGTTCTATTCAAAACTCACATGATTTAAACTCCTTTAAATCATTTTATCAATCTCTATTGATATTTTGATACATCATTATACAAGTCATGATTGGCCTCTAGCTAGGCATCATAACTACCCAAATGTCAGGAAAGTCATGTGGTTTGACTGTACCCTACCATAGAAACAGTTACCGTGTAATTACTCCTTTCACCACTCTTATCTCAATTAGATTCTGAGTATGGATTTCTGTCAACTCATATAAATCTAATTATGTATGTTCTATTAATTTAACCATTGTTCCTAAAATGCCCTTCATGGATCTCCATCCATCTCGGCATATTACTCTGGCCAGAGATTCTCTGAACAAGGCAATTATAGAATCATGCGAGATAACTTCCCTTGTTAAATCTAGGATGGTGATTCCTTTGTCAATCACTTAACTATCTTCAAGTAGGTCATGATATACCTAATCTCCTAACTATGTTCACTCCCAGTTGGAAGTAATCAGTTATGGAGTCAAAGTATACCACTTGCTACTTAAGATAACTTTGGTGATCTCAAGTCTAAGGATACTTGCACAACCGCTATGAAGAGATTCCTCACTGACATAGATTTAATATCCATATGAGGATTCTCTTTGCAGGTCTCCAATGAACTTGTTCCTCTAACAAGCATCCACATGTTAGCTTTGATTATCATCCATAATCACAATTATGAGAACCATTGCTTGAACCATTCAAGAAGCATAACATGTGCTAGTCTGTCCGAATTAACAATATCCTATCTTGTTAATTCTATGACTAGGGATATTTAGATATTAACACATTTGCATGCGATAGACATCTCACATCATGAACACCTTCATGATTGCCTTTGCACTGTGTTTATAATATCTAGGACTTCATTTATTAATTTAAGATTTACAAACTCATGTATTCAAACACAGCATTAATAAATGAATGATGCCTTTTATTAAGAATATAAATTTCATACATATGAAAAACATCCCTATTACATGGGCTCTAGGGCATACTCTCTAACAATCTCCCACTTGCACTAGAGCCAATCACTCATATGTCTCAGACCCATGCTATTTATATGGTGATCATGCTTTATCTGGGAAAGTGCTTTAGTGAGGGGATCCGCCACATTGTCATCTGTGGGAACCCTTTCTATTTTCACATCATTTCTAGCCACTATTTCCCTTATGAGATGGTAGCGTCTGAGAATATGTTTGGATCGCTGATGAGACCGTGGTTCCTTTGCTTGCGCAATGGCTCTATTGTTGTCACAATATAAAGGAATCGGATCAACAATGCTAGGCACCACTCCTAGTTCGGTTATGAACTTTTTGATCCAGACTGCTTCTTTGGCTGCTTCTGAAGCAGCAATGTACTCAGCTTCCGTCGTGGAATCAGTAGTTGTTTCTTATTTGGAACTTTTCCAACTAACTGCTCCTCCTCCCATTATGAACACATAACCAGATTGTGATTTACAATCATCTTTGTCAAATTGGAAGCTGGCATCTGTATACCCGTTTAATTCCAAACTACCCTCTCCATATACCAAGAATATATCCTTAGTCCTTCTCAAGTACTTAAGAATATTCTTGACAGTTGCCCAATGTTCCTCTCCAAAATTGGATTGGAATCTGCTTGTGACACTCAAAGCAAATGCTACATCTAGACGTGTACATAACATAGCATACATGATAGAACCAATTGTAGATGCATATGGTATTCTATTCATGCTCTCTCTATCCTCTAGTGTCTGCAGACACATAGACTTAGAAAGGTGTTTCCCATGCACCATAGGTATAAACCCTTTCTTAGAGAGATCCATATTGAACCTCTTCAATACTTTATCTATATATGTACTTTGAGAAAGACCTAGCTACCTATTGGATCTATCCCTATAGATCTTTATTCCCAGAATATAGGATGCTTCTCTAAGGTCTTTCATGGAGAATTGCTTGGATAACCATATTTTAACAGATTGGAGAAGAGAAATGTCATTTCCCATGATCAATATGTCATCTACATATAGAACTAGGAAGACAATTACACTCCCACTGACCCTTTTATACACACAAGGTTCATCTTCATTCTTTGATTGTCTCATTGAATCGTATGTTCTAGCTCCTAGAGGCTTGCTTCAATCCATAAATGGATCTTTGAAGCTTGCATACCTTTTCACCATTTCCTGATGTGAATCCTTCTGGTTGTGTCATATACACATCCTCAAAAAGATTTCCATTAAGGAAAGCTGTCTTCACATCCATTTGCCAGATCTCATAATCATAATGAGCTGCAATGGCTAAAAGTATTCTTATAGACTTAAGCATCGCTACAGGAGAAAAAGTTTCGTCATAGTCAATACCTTCTTTTTGACGATAACCTTTTGCTACTAAGCAAGCTTTATAGGTAACTATATTACCTTCCATGTCAGTCTTCTTTTTGAAGACCCATTTGCACCCTATGGGTTTTATCCCTTCAGGTGGTTGAGTTAAAGTCCATACTTTATTCTCATACATGGAGTCCATTTCGGACTGCATAGCCTTGAGCCATAAATCACGTTCTGAACTGTTCAAAACTTCTTGATAGCTTGTAGGCTCATTGTCCTCTACTACAGTTATGCCTCTATCCGAATCAACGTGAAATCCATATCTCACAGGGATAGAACGCATCCGAGTAGATCTTCTAGGATTTTGTGTATAATCAGGTTCAACTGTAATCTCATCATTATGAAATTCAGTTTCGGGTTCAATCGATTGATCATCTTCTATTTGTGGGTCTTGAACTTCACCAAGCTCAATTTTACTCCCACTGTCCTCTTGTAGGAGAAATTCTCTTTCCAAGAAGACAGCATGCCTTGAAACAAACACCTTTTGTTCTAAGGGATGATAGAAATAATATCCAAACGTTTCTTTTGGATATCCCACAAATAAACATTTATCAGACTTAACATCCAGTTTGTCTGACATTGTCCTCTTCACATAAGCAGGACAGCCCCATACTTTCATATGAGAAAGCGTGGGTTTCTTGTTATTCCACATCTCATATGGAGTAACATCAACCGATTTACCAGGAACTCTGTTTAATACATAAACAGCAGTTTCTAGTGCATATCCCCAAAAAGACTTAGGCAAGTCCGCTCGGCTCATCATTGATCGAACCATATCTAATAGTGTGCGATTTCTCCTTTCAAATACACCATTGTGTTGTTATGTATATGGAGGAGTCCATTGAGATAAAATCCCATTATCTCTAAGATAATCCTGAAACTCTTGACTTAAGTATTCTCCACCTCGATCTGATCTAAGTGTTTTAATACTTTTGCCAAGTTGTTTCTCTACTTCATTTCTGAACTCTTTGAACTTTTCAAATGCTTCAGACTTATATTTCATTAGATAGATGTATCCAAACCTGGAATAATCATCTATGAAAGTAATGAAGTAGGAGCAACCTCCTCTGGCATGTGTAGTCATTGGACCACATACATCTGAATGTATTAAGTCCAAAACCATTTTAGCTCGTTCTCCTTTACCAATAAAGGGAGCTTTTGTCATTTTTCCCAATAAAAAATATTCACATGTATCAAATGATTCATAATCAAATGATCCCAAATCACCTGACTTGTGTAACTTGGTCATGCGTTTTTCATTTATATGGTCTAAACGACAATGCCGTAAGTATGAGGTATTCAGATTATCATATTTCATTCTCTTGGTATTCACATTATGTACTTCTTTAATTAAATCAAGAACACATATACCATTCTCAATGATAGCTTTTGCATAAAACATATTGTTCTTAAAAATGTAACAACATTTGTCCTTCAAAGAAATATCATAATCGTTCGTCAAACGACTGAAAGAAATAATACTTTTGGATAAGGCTGGAACATAATAACAATTATTTAATTCCAGTACTAATCCACTAGGAAGAGGCAAATAGTAAGTCCCCACAACTGTTGTTGAGATGTTCTGTCCAGTAGCTGACTGCAAACATATCTCTGCCTTTCCAACTCTTCTAAAGCTTCTAAGCCCCTGTAGATCATTACATAAATGAGATCCACATCCGGTATCTAATACCCAAGATTGTTTAGAAGCAATAGAATAAGTATTAATTTCAATCATATGAATACCTGAAGTAGATGCAATAGCTTGCTTCTTCTCCTTAAGAGAATCTAGATAGGCCTTGCAGTTACGCTTCCAATGACCATCTTTTCCACAATGGAAGCAAGTTCCTTTGGGATTCTCTTTCTTGGTAACCCTCTTCTTGGAGATCCCACCATTCTTTGGTTGCGCTTTGGTTATCTTCTTCTTCTTCTTCTGCTTTTTGCCATTAGCAGAAGTGACAACCATGACACTTTTTGGATCTTTCTTAAATGATCCATCAGCTGTCTTGAGCATGTTGATTAACTCAGGAATGGATACTTGGATCTTGTTCATGTTGAAGTTAAGCACAAAAGGTGCATAACTTGGAGCCAACGTGTACAAGATTAAATCTATGTATAGATCATTATCCATAACATAGCCAAGTCTACTCAAATGCTCAATATACCCATACATCTTCAATTCATGAGCAGCAGCTGAAGTGCCTTCCACCATTTTGCAACTAAATAGAGCTCGAGCAATCTCATATTGCTCAGTTCTAGCCTGAGAAGAATAAAGCTCCTCTAGATGCAAAACGATGGTTCTAGCATCCATCATTTCATGTTGCTTCTGAAGCTCCGAGGACATAGCACCCGGCATCAGACATGCTGCTGCTTCACTATCCTCCATGTATTTTCGATAAATGCCTTTGATCTCATCAATGGCATCATCTGATGGAAGTGGTGGTGGATCTTTATCCAAGACATAATGGATCTTTTCAGCCCTGAGAACAATTCTCACTTGCCTGATCCAGTCAGAATAGTTGTTGCCAACCAGCTTGTTATCCAAGATTGATCGTATATTAATGTTTGATGTGCTCATGATGATGACCTAGATGTGAAAAAGAAAAGATATGAGAGTATGTTCATATATATGTATGCATTAATAAGGTATTTAATTAATCCATTTACTCCCACTATTTTATTGCGAATTAATAGCCCTCACTATATAATCCGAGAAAACCCGATGGTTTTCTTAGTGGGCCTATATCCAATCCTTGATATGTAATTTGACCTTGACTGTGGTCAACAAGCCAAATTCCATACCCTTGAAAGGTAGGTATCTCTATACTAATTGTGTCTCTACACGACTATTGGATCATTAGGTTATCAACTCTTGATGCATGCATATCATATATGCATTCCCTAATCTTGCCTCTAGAACCATTAGCCTTGACTGTGGTCAACAAACTAATGGGCTAGCTAAGATGACCCATTTAATTAGATTTGAACATATTGGATATAATGTGAGCTTGACTGTGGTCAACAACCCACACTATAAAGAACTCTGGTTCTCCTCAAATTAATGGAAGGCTTATATACCTTAGTATTTGTTTGAGGGTTTTAGTTAATTAAGTCTCATCATACATGGTTGGCATACATTGGTATGCATCCTATATCTATCACATAAATATAAGCATACAAATATGGTATAGTTATGGACTTCACTACATTGATTTCCCCAAGCATAGAGGGAAATCAAAAGGTCACACCTAGGTAGTATGCATGATTCAAACAAGAAAAATAATTACATTATCTTCAAGCTTGTTGGATCTCCATCGGGCCCATCTTGCTCCTTGAAAATGGTCTCCATCTCTATTTCTAATTCTAATCTAAGTAATCTAATTACATATTACAATTTGAAATGAAATACAAACCAAAAACAAGTAGCCGGGACATGAAAGTCCTCGTTGGGCCAAAACATGCATAATGCTCAATCACATTGGGCTTTGTCCATAACAATCCATCATGCCAATCATACACCCTTATATGCCTTTCTAATGCATAAAGAAATGGATTACTAACTTTGTTTCAACCTTTGAAACTATATTTTGAGTTATTTTAATGATGTGATCAAATTAGGAAACTTTTTCCATTTTGGAAACTTTCATTTTAGGAAACCTTTTTGCATGAATGTGTTCTTGCCTTAATAATCAATCAAATTGATTATTAATTAATTATAAATTGATTATTTAATTAATTAATCATATTAAATAATTAAAAAAAATCAATTTTGGGCTTAAAACAAGTGTAGGCCGAAAGCTACAGAAGAAAAAACCCTAAGTGTATTCACACACAAACTAGTTTTGTGTCATTTGGACCATTTGGGCCTTTTGGAATGAGCCAAGCCCACTCCAGCCCTTAAAACCCATTAATAAACTTAATTAATGTTTATAATAGTTAATTTAAATCAGCTCCTTGGGCCCACCAAGTCATTCACTAATTTAAACCAAGTCCGTAAACATAATTAAGCCCATTAAGTGGTTTTAATGAATTAAAATTAATCAAATTAATTTAAGGCCCATTTTAATTAGTCCAATTAATTAAAAACACTTTAATATATCATATATATCAGATTTAGAAGATCAAAATTCGTTCTAACCATGAACACATCAAGAACACACGAAGAACACCAATTTATCGAACTTTTCGACAAAACTAGTTTTCATGCAAAACTTGTTCGATTTCAATTCCGTTCGATCCTACGGCTTAATATCACATATTAAACACATAAAATATCATCTAAATGATTTTTAAATGGATCCATAATAAATTAAATTAGAACAGCCCCTACATTACCTAGGGTTTCATGCCAAACCCAAATCACTTTTCTTCAAAAATTTCGGTTTTGTTTCCACCAAATTTATTTGATCACAAATACATCCAGAAATCAATATTTCTCATTCATGAACAATTAAATCTCATATTTTAAAGTTCATGAAATAAATAACTCAAAATAAAAAAAAACTTATTCCGCAGAATAATATAGAATTGTATATCCATGGCAAAACCTGGCTCTGATACCATGTTGGATTTTAACGGTTACATGCATCACATACATGAGCGGAATTTTAAAATTTTTTTAACCATTAGTTCTGATCTTGCCATGAATACACAATATAACTATATGAGAATAAGAAAAATTACCTTTGATTTTTGTTGAACAGTTGATTTTACTTCGCACCGGGTTGTCGCAAACCACAGTGTCCAAAATCGAACACCTCCAATGAGTAATCCACACTAGAGAAGGGTAAATTGAACCAACAAATTGGTGTTCAACTAGGGCTGGCCAAAATCCAAGAGGCTAGCAATGGAAGTGGCGCAAAAGGGAGAGAGAATTAAGAGGAAAAGACTTTCCTTTTGTTTTAATCACTTAACCCTAATTCTCATTAGTTGGCCTTTTATAGTTAGGTTAAAATTCCAACTCCTTAATGAGATTGGGCTCTTTAAAATTGCTGGAGAATTATTAATTGGGCCTCTGGAATTAATTATAATCATTTGGGCTTAATTAAATCCAAATTAAATCTTTTCATAAAAGACTATGCACAAAATCCACAAACTAGGCCCTTTGTGCATCTAATTGGATTTAAATACCCAAATGGATTCCAAATCCAACCAAATTAAATATGTGAGTTCCATAACACTTATGTAACATATATAAATTAATTTGGTCCAAGAAAAAGCCCTCTAAGCCCTTCTGTATGGAGTTGGCGTGTAGCCCTCTTCTGAAGGGCTTCCTCTAACTTCTTCATTCCTTTGGCCCTTTATAATTTCTCCAATGGTCATATTAATTATTATATCAGTCCTATAACTTTTATAGTAGTCTTATAACACTTATAAGACAATAATAATTAATCATGAAATACATTATTTCATTTAGGTCCAATTTACAGAACATTTCTCAAAAGTTCCGCGGACAATTTTATTTGATCATAATTAATTAAACTCTTTAATTAATTATTATCATATTCTCCTCTCTACCTTTATAATAATATCAAATATTATTATCCTTGTCATTTTACCATTTTACCCTTTTCTCTATATGTGTGTGACCTATTGGGTTCCTGTCCATGTTGGCAGTATAATATGTAATTGTGAGTTCTATTCAAAACTCACATGATTTAAACTCCTTTAAATCATTTTATCAATCTCTATTGATATTTTGATACATCATTATACAAGTCATGATTGGCCTCTAGCTAGGCACATGACTACCCAAATGTCAGGAAAGTCATATGGTTTGACTGTACCCTTCCATAGAAACAGTTACCGTGCAATTACTCTTTTCACCACTCTTATCTCAATTAGATTCTGAGTATGGATTTCTATCAACTCACATAAATCTGATTATGTATGTTCTATTAATTTAACCATTGTTCCTAAAATGCCCTTCATGGATCTCCATCCATCTCGGCATATTACTCTGGCCAGAGATTCTCTGAACAAGGCAATTATAGAATCATGCGAGATAACTTCCCTTGTTAAATCTAGGATGGTGAATCCTTTGTCAATCACTCAACTATCTTCAAGTAGGTCATGATATACCCAATCTCCTAACTATGTTCACTCCCAGTTGGAAGTAATCAGTTATGGAGTCAAAGTATACCACTTGCTACTTAAGATAACTTTGGTGATCTCAAGTCTAAGGATACTTGCACAACCGCTATGAAAAGATTCCTCACTGACATAGATTTAATATCCATATGAGGATTCTCTTTGCAGGTCTCCAATGAACTTGTTCCTCTAACAAGCATCCACATGTTATCTTTGATTATCATCCATAATCACAATTATGAGAACCATTGCTTGAACCATTCAAGAAGCATAACATGTGCTAGTCTGTCCGAATTAACAATGTCCTATCTTGTTAATTCTATGACTAGGGATATTTAGATATTAACACATTTGCATGCGATAGACATCTCACATCATGAACACCTTCATGATTGCCTTTGCATTGTGTTTATAATATCTAGGACTTCATTTATTAGTTTAAGATTTACAAACTCATGTATTCAAACACAGCATTAATAAATGAATGATGCCTTTTATTAAGAATATAAATTTCATACATATGAAAAACATCCCTATTACATGGGCTCTAGGGCATACTCTCTAACAATGATGATCCAGGCCATATGAGTTTTTAGCTCGATGGCATTCCATATCTAATGTCATTCAACGCATTCTCTGAGGTCTTAGGATTCGATCAGCATGCTTTTAGGGACATTCCTAATCTTAACAAACAAGAAATCTGGATGGAAATTTATGATCTAGAGGACCCTACACACTTTAATCCCAAGAACACAAAGGCACGCCATTTGAGAGATCATCCCCTCAGGATCATGCATCGCTACTTGGCCTTAGCTTTTTTTAGCCATCTTGGAGGGCCTGAAAATGTAAATGCAACCAAAGCCACCATTCTTTATGCAATGCACAATGGTGTCCGGCTGAATGGAGCTGCATTCATTGCCCATAACCTTCCTCATCACCCTTCAAAACAAATATTCAACTTAGGCAGGTTTAGAATTTGATCCAGGCAGCCTTTCTTTGTTAACCAATTTTTGAATGACTCTTGACCTACCCTTAGAAATTTTCCCATTGTTAGCCCCTTTGAGCTTAATTGGTATGCTAAAAGCGTACTACATATTTTTTTTAGATTGCACTTTTGTTTAACCATATAGCCTAAATGTCTTTGTCTCTCCCATTTTGGAATTGGCCACTCTAGGTGGGGTAGTAAAAATTGCATGATAGGTTTGATGAAATTGTTGATTGTCAATCAAGAAGGGGAAGTTGAAAAGTTTTTACGGAATTTTTGAGCTTAATGTTCTATAATTTTTGGGACAAGGATGATAAGAATTTTTAGTGATTGATACAAAAGAGTAGATGCTTTAGGATTGTATGATATAAAATTAGTTATTTAGATGTATGGATTTTTATATTGTGTTTTGTTTATTCTTTATAATAGTATTAGAGTTTTTGTAATGATCTTAGACTAAAAGTATTTTTAATTCTTGTAGGGAACTTAGAAGGAAGCAACAAGAGGAACTTAGATTGCAATTAGAAGGATAAAAAAGTGCTAAGTTGGAGGAAAGTCATAATATTCCAATTATGGCAGGAAAAGAAAGGAAAACGCTTGGTGATTTTGCAATGCCCAATATTTCGAAAAGTTTTGGAGAAATAGTGGCGCCGACTATTGCCAATAACAATTTTGAGATCAAACTGGCGGTCATTCAAATGGTGCAAAATAACCAATTTGGAGGTTTGCAAGGGGAAGACCCTTATGCTCATATTCTTGTTTTTCTTAATGTGTGTGCTACATTTAAAATTAATGGAGTGAGTAATGATGCAATTAGACTTAGGTTATTTCCATTTTCTTTAAAAGAAAAGGTCCAAATTTGGCTCGCTAGTATACCTAGTGAGACAATCACTACTTGGGACCAATTAAAACAAGCTTTTCTTCATAAGTATTTTCCACCACATAAAACAGCAAAATTTAGAAATCAAATCTCTACTTTTAAATACATGCCTAATAAAACCATTTATACCTCTTGGGAAAGATTTAAGGAAATCCAATGGCAATGTCCTCACCATGGCTTGCCGGATTGGATGATTCCTCAAATCTTTTACAATGGGTTAATAGAGGAAAATAGAAATATTATTAATGCTACTTCAAGTGGAAAATGGTTAGAGAAAACTGCTAAGGAAGCTGAAACTTTGTTGGAGGAATTAGCCTCACAAGGCTACATGGGAGAAGAACCCACTATGGCAAAGACTAAGGGATTTTTGGAATTAGATTCCATTAATCTCTTGATGGCTAAAGTTGAAGCTTTGACTAAGATGGTAAGTAATTATCACTCTAATATTGAAAATGTGAATCATGTTTGTGAGAAATGTGGTGGACCTCATATGTATGCTAATTGTAGTAAGGGGTCTAGTGAAGATGACATCTATATGAGATATCTTGAAAACCGTTTCATTGAAAACCATTATAGCCAAAAAGGAATTTAAACCAAGCAATATAATAGGCCATTATCAATTTCACATTATATAGGTGAAGCAAGTGATATATATATATATATATATATATATATATATATATATATATATATATATATATATATATATATATATATATATATCTTTCTTTATTTCGAGCATATTGCTGAGTCTTTTAATCTTTTAATAGCCTGTCGAGTACTAGTTTAAAGGGTGGATAATAGGAACAATGGATACCAAAGGTATCAAATGATGGACCCAAAAGGGCCGAAATATGGTTCCATAAAGGAACAAGACCCAAACGGGGTCAACTATGGCAGCTACTAAATCCCTATAGGCATGCCTATCTAATCCACAACCGAACTAAGACTCTCAGGCATTCACACTTTAAGAACATCTTTCATTATTTAGTATAACATTTACTTAGAGTCATTTTCCATAAATGAACACATATCTTTCATTCACATAGCGATAATGGCTTAAAGCCCTGATATTCAAAAATACATATCACCTGCTTAGACTTGCATAGCTACCCGATATCTTATATCTTGCATCAGTACGCTTTAACATAATAACAACTAAGTATCATGCAAAACTAGGTCGAATTTAATGTTTTTAAACCCAATACAATACATATCATTAAACATAAAATCATGAAGTAGCATCATGATTTTAAATGTCACATTAATTAAGCTTATACCGATCATTATAGTTCTTAAAATCATGCTTATAGACATATAAACCATGAACGTATGATCCAAAGCCTGAAACATATTCATTTAAAAAGAATGTACCTGTGGGGTTCTTCATAACCATTTCTCCTGCTTTATTATACTCAATCTAATCATCGCATATTCAATATATCCCATGTATTGAATGTATGCATTTGGTGTCATATAATTGGTGAAAGTGTTCACCTATGAGATTGACATCTACCTATAATATTTTGTATTGCCTTGGAAAGACTTTACCATTCATTTGCTTAATTACAAATCATATAGCTTCTTAGCCCTCATTCTAGTAAATATAATCATCATATACCTTAGTTATGGTTCATTTATTTTTCTTCAATTATATTTTATAATACAGGATTCATGATTCATGAAGAATTTATAGCTTAGAGTATGAAGTAAGACCATAAAAGGAAACATACTAGTGGCCGTGCCCAAGAAAGAAAGAAGGCATACATGGCCATGCAAGAAGAACAAAGGCCGAACGTGTGGCCAAGTAGTAGGAAGAGTAAACCACTCACGTGGCCACGCAAGGGAGCAAGGCAGCCATTCACGTGGCCACGCAAGGAAACCAAGGGGCTAAACACACGGCCACGCAGAAGAGAAAATCCATTCACGTGGCAACGCAAGAAGAAACGCAATGCAGCACGTGGCCACACAGCAGAGAAGTCCAAGCCATCACGTGGCCACGCAGAAGAGAACAAAAGGGAACACGCGGCCACGCAGAAGAGAACAAAAGGGAATCACGTGGCCACGCAGGGACTTCGATAGTCTCGATCAAAAATCCCGATTTCCATTTCTAATGATTTTAAATCCCAAAACTCACCTCCAGTAATTAGATTAATTTATTCTTTGTTCATCTAAAATACTAAAAACTTAACCTTTAATTCATCTAAGGGGACACATGCAAGAACATAGAAAAATCATCATATAACCATGGATCTAGGGTTCCCATGCCTGCTATTGAAGCTTCAAATCTTCCTTCAATCTTCTATAACCCACTCTAGTACTGTTAATTTCCTACATCTCCTTACACATAGAGACAACAATAGGGTTCTTAATCCCTCAAAACTAGAAATCATAAACCAAGAAATGAAGAGAGGATAGATCTTTAAAGGATAACATTATCTTTAGTCTTCACTCACAAACCCTAGCTCTCATCTCCAACCCGTAACCAGCAACCAGTAGAGAGAGAGAGAGAGCTGCCCCTCTCCAAATGTTGATCCCCCACTCTCAAAACCTTACTTACCTTCTCCTATAAGCTATTAAAATATCTCATCATGTGAATTTCCAAAATTACCCTCATTACAATTAACCCCTTCAACTTATTTTTCTTAACCTTTAACACTCAAACTTCTTATTCACTTCAACTATATCCCTCTTTAATCTTAATTTCAACCATAATCAATTTACAAACATACAAAAATTACTAAAATACCCTTAATAGGACTTAACCTTAACAATGCCAAATAATTTAATATTTTCCTTAATTAACCATAATCCTCGTCACTTGACTATAATCTGGTTAGGGCCATGATTGGGTCCTTACAGGTACACTATAGGCTCTGGACTACCTCACAGTCTATAACTTATTCCTTTATTTGTCTAGTTTTTGGAACATTAAAAGTCATCTTAATATCAGGTCTCAATCTAAAGATATTTACAAATTACTATAGGTTGTTTCTAAAGTCAAAGCTACAGGTTATCCAAATTTCAAACTATGTTTTGACCTGACTAAAGGTAGAATTAGGCTTAGTCTTCTTATAGAAAATCTAGATAAAGATGTCTAGATTCTAACCTAATTTGAATTAATTAAATTGAAATTTTACAACTCAAGTTATAAACATTTAAGTCAATTAGGTCAATGAACACAAAGATAGATTCCTGTTAACTAAAAGATTTTTCAAACTTTTGAAACACGTAAGTCAATTCTGAACTTTATCCCATTAAATATTAACCTTTCTTATAATTTCCTTTACAAATAGCTATGAATGGTCATTTAATATAATTTGTTCCCTACTAAGCTTTACAACTTAGCATGAGTGTTTTATCCATGTAGGTTCTCCAACTAGGATATTTGCTCAAAGACATAATCTGCATTAAGAAGGCCAACCTGAGTCTTAAGAGAAGCTAGGTGTATGAAGTCCTTATTTTGGTCATTTATATAACTTTTTTACTAAGAAATTTTATAGAAGTAAGAATGTACATGTAAATGATAAATTTTGTATTACAAAGGCTCACTTTTGTAAACCATAATAGTGTGAACATGTACTAATGATATGCTTTAACTCTTGGTGAGATATATGCATAGTAATGTATAATAATGTAAAACATGATAGTGATATTATGTTCTTATGCTAATTGGGATATCGAATAAGTAAATAAATTAAGTTGTACTTTATGAGATATGTATATAGATATTAATAGGTTGTTATATAAGGGATGTTACGTAATTCTTCTACTATAAATATTTCACTTTCTAAGTTTGCTAATCTAATTTTAAGTAATTTTAATTCTTCTTCTAATTCATTTATCAAAAGATCTATATTTTTAATCTTTTTTTAATATTTTCCATAAGATTTTATCATCCTATTAATATTTTATTAAGCATATTATCTAGTGTATATATTAAAGATTCATTACATTGTATCATATGATTATAAGTTTCTAATAATTCATGCCATCCTACAATTGGTTGTGGTATTAATTCTTCTATTATAATTACTTCTCTTATTAATTTTCCTTTCCTATACTTTAATAATTTTAATTATTGTTATAGTTCTCTTTTATGATAATCAATTTTTTAAATAAACTTTTAATATTATCCATATTATAATTTAAAGATTTATAATTGTATTAAAAATTCTCATCATTGAGTTTAATAATTTCATATTGTGATTAAAATCTCTACAGTCATACATATTATTTTCATATAAAATGTGATGACAAACAATAAGAAAAATTTTTATTCTAGATATCTAATCATTAATCTCATAAATTTTCTTTTAAAATTAGAAATTTCTCTATAACCTTTTAAAAGCTTTTGTTCTTTTCTTTTTCTATCCTTTATTTGAAATATTTAAAGATTTGGAAAATGTTCTACTCAAATATTTGGAACAAAATCAATTAATATATCTATTCAATCCTTTTTTTTTATGAAAATCTTGATAATTACAAAATTCATGTAAATGTAAATTTTCATGAACTACAATGAAATGTTCTTTTAAACTTATTAATTCCCTTTTTAATAAAAACATATCTTTAACATTATCAAAATCAATTGAGCATAATCCTTCTGAAAATTTATCAATACACCAAGACATATTAAAATAAAATACCTAATGAAATATATTCTAATGATAATTTACAAACAAGAGGAACGAGTGAAGAAGGAGTAGGAAAGGTACAAGAAGAAGTATAAGTACGTGCTTTTGAAAACATAAGTTGTGGATCTAAGGTTTTATTACAAAAGGAGGTAGAAATTACAAGAGGTTTCTTGTTCTCTTCTCTAATTTTGGACTTTTAAATTTGCTCGCTCCAGTTCTATCTTAAAACTGATAAAAAATATCTTCTTATAGAGGATAAATGGGTTGCTAAAGATAAGAATGATTGATAATTAGGAATATTGAAGGAAATAATTTTCCTTTTATAATTGGAGATGAAATGATGAATTGCTTTTGTCGATTTGTCTTAATTTGATAATTGGAAATGGAATGATGACTTGCTTTTTCTAATAGTGATTTCTATCTGAAATAATTGCTAATTTGTTTTTTTTAATAATGAAATGAAAATGATGATTTACTTTTGAAAGCAATGAGCTTTGTCAAAAATCTTGTACTGTTAATAATCTTTTTACTGTTGATAAATAGTAATTTATCGAGGAACTTGTTGAAAAGTTTTTTGGAAAACACTTTTTTTAGCTAATAATTATTTTTTATAATTCAACTTATGCATATGGATCTTGGAAATCTTTAAAAGTTCGCTAAGGAGGTAAAGTGTTGCCTTATGATACCTCTTTCTACAAAAATCCAGTAGAGAATATTATTAAATTTGTCTTGTAAGGGTAAAGTTAATAAGTTCACAATCCAATTTTTTTCTGTTATAATGTTTGATTAAGAACTAATGATGAAAGTGCAGGAGCCTTTTAATCACAAAAATTATTGATTGCTTGAGTATCTGCTCCTTTAATCTCTATCGCGGTGTAAATTTTATTACCCTAACCACTAAGTGTGTCAAACTTTAGGCCTCGATATATATGTATAAGTGTTATTTTATATTAAACAAATAGATACTAAGATTGATAGGTTATAATAATTTTGAGTGAATTTATTTATACTAAAGTGTTTACTAAATTAAACAAATCAATCTAATCTAAATTATAACTACTAATCAATCAAGTAAGATTTTAGAATTATAAGATATAAATTGGTCACATAAGGATTTAATGAAACACATATACATACGATGAATGGAGAATAAGGCCTATTATCCCTAGATGCTACTCTCATTGACAAATAAGGTCATTTTCACCTAGAATCCACAAGCACTCTCATTTCATTATTGAGATAGATGAAAACCATAAAGTATTATGCCTATTCTTTAACCCCTCAAAGTGAAATCCTAGTCTCCTTGGTGATTTCTAGACTTTAAGTAAATTCAATTTCCTTTCAACCAAAATGTCCCAATTCTCATTATGAATAAACTGATTAACATATTATATATGGTGATTGAGCATACATAACAAGTTACACACCTAATTGAACTTAAATCATTCACGTAAAAATTTGTATTAATATATATCAATTTATACTTGCAATTCTAACAATTAAAATTATCCTAAATACATATTTTTAAAACAAATACACAAAGAAGAAGAAGAATAAAATCAAGTAAAAGGATAAGGAGAAAAGAGAATAAATTGGTTAATGACTCCTCAATGCTTCTTCTTCCTTAAAGTAATCTTTTTCCTTATAATTTTTTATAATTCTTTTTGAAATTACTTGGTAGTTTTTCCATATGTAAAATGTAGTTATATTTATGTATATATAGGCCCAAAGGTGTCCTAATTAATGCCTTTTTAGAGTGGGGTGTAATCTTGAAGAGGTGTGTAAAGGATCATAACGGTTGGCTTCTATGATGAGTCGGCACACTAATGCCGAGTTACTTAAGTCAGCATGGCTAGTATCTGTAATGAGTTAGCACCATCATAACAAGTTAGCACACTTGAACTGCTTTATAACTTGGCATAGCAAGGCTTGAGTCGACATTTTGAGTCACTGTAATGAGTTGGCACATGTTGTAATGAGTTGACACAGGCTCTAAAACCACTTAAATATATTTTTCTTCAATTCTTCAGTGAAATTCCCTCTTTTATGCTTCAAATCATCATATTAGGCACATTCAATCCTACAAAACAAAGAATACATAAAAAGTAATCTAAACACATAACAAAACACATGTATTAACTTATAAAATGATGCAAAACAAAACAAAATGACCATGCTAAGTTGCATAACATTAAACAAAGCTATCCCACCATTTTATTTTGAATTCACTATAAAGAATGGGAAACTAATTTGCTTGATTTGATGTATGATAGCTCTATGACACAATCCAAAAAATCTTGAAAATTACACAAAACTTGAGAAAATTATTTAGGCCATTTGGTTGATAGTAGGTTTCGAATTTATTAAAGGTTTCTTTCATTAGGAAAGGAACTACTTCTAATATTAAACAAAAATAGTCAAACCATCTAATAAACCAATTAGGAAGAATACAACCAAATTTTTATGAAAAATATAACAACCAAGAGTGTTGAAAATTCCTTAAATAAAATGTTGGTTAATCTATTTTGTTCGATAGTTTGTAATTAAAGGTAGAATAGTAATTTTTCTTTTTACTACTTGTATACCTATAAATATACCCTTGTATCATTATTTTAGTGTAATTGAGGTAATATAAAATCTTGAGTTCCATAAATCTACATGGTATCAGAGCCACTGCCATTTCGAACGTCGAGTTAACTCCCTTCCATAGTTGGTTAATTTTCGATAACCCTTTTTTTTCAGTGAGTCTAAAAGGTCATGTTTCGACACCGCCCCCATAGGAAGATAGATCAGGTTAAGTTCGATCGGTACCCTAATTTCTAGCATCATCAAAAGCTGCGTGTGAGTACATGCACCGCCCTTCACTTTCTGCCCTTTCTCCACACGCCGGCGCATGAGGCGCATTGCTCCACCTTCGGCCATTTTTCGCTGCCGTTTTTTCTTTCAATCTACTTGCCGCCCTTTTTTGACTCCGACCCATTAATCTTCGGTGACTTCCAACTTTCTTGGTTTCTGAGTCACACGTGAACAGGTTCTATTTTTCTGGGTTATTTTTTCCTACTATTTTTTTATCCTTTTTTGGCTTTTCCATTATGTCAAATATTAAGGATGATCATAAGGAATTTGAGAAACATTATCCCATTAATGACAATCCCTATTCCCAAATTAGTCCAGTTAAACTTGAGGGGAGCAGTACTTATTTAGCCTGGTCTAAATCATGTTTATTATTGATCAAGGCTAGAAGGTTGCAGGCTTATATTGATGGAAGTAAAAAACCGCCATCTGTCAATGATCCTAATTTTAATCAATAGGACTCAGATAATTCACTGGTTATGTCTTGGCTCCTGAATTTTATGCATCCTAAAATTTCTAGATAGTATTTATTTCTTGACACTGTAGAGAAGATATGGAAATCTACAAAAACCACCTATTCTCGAATGGGAAATGATGCTCGTATCTTTGAACTCAGGAATAAAGTTCATGGTACGAAACAAGGTGAGCTTACTATTTCAGATTATTTCTCTAACCTAGGTAGTTTATGACAGGAACTGGATTATTATCAGGATTTTCAAGCAAAATGTGTTGATGATGCGGTGCTGATTCAAAAGATGATTGAAAAGGAGAGGGTTTATGATTTTTTGGCTGGTTTAAATCTTGAATTTAATCAAGTGCGAGTTCAAGTTATTGGTAGAACTCCTTTTCTTTCATTTGAGGAGGCATATTCTTTAATCCAACAGGAAGAAACCAGAAGAAGTGTTATGATTTATACTGCACCTATTGACAAGTCGGGTTTGACTGCCCATACCTCTCTTGAGCAACAAAAAGGTATTATTTCTGATAAAGATCATTTGCACTATGATTACTGTGGTAAGCCAAGGCACACTAAAGAGACTTGTTGGAAATTGCATGGGAGACCTAGTAGGGGTCGTATGGGAAAACGAGTTAATCCAACAAAGGCTCAAGCATATGTGTTAGAAACAATGGAATCATCAAGGAGTCGACTTCAGTTGAGAGTCTCTCTTCTGATGAGATTTTGCATTTCAGGCATCTTCTGTCTCAGCTTACTCCTTCATCCAGTGCTACCTTTAATTTTGTCAAGCCAGGTACTACTTTTCCTCATCATAACTCATGGATTATTGATTCTGGTGTGAATAGACATATGACATGCATTTTTAAAGGCTTTTTTAACTACTCTCCTTGTTTGAAAAGGGATAGTGTCAGGGTGGCTAATGGGTCTTTAACCCTTATTTATGGGACATGTTCTGTTGTCTGTACTCCTAATATTAAATTGTCTTCTATTCTTTATGTTCGTCAATTCCCCATCAATCTTTTATCTGTCAGTGCTATCACTTAAACTCTTAACTGTAAAGTTGAATTTTTTCCTAATTTTTGTATCTTTCAGGATCTTCAAATAGGGAAGAGGATTGGCAGTGGTAGAGAGCATGATGGCTTATATATGCTGAAAGATAGTCAAAAGTTGGCTTTTTTTGGAGGGTATTAGGGTGTCAACTAGGAGATCATTCAGTGGCATAGACGATTAGGGCATCTGTCACTTTTTGTTTTAGAAAAACTATATTAGGGTTTATTTGCTAGAACTCGGTTTGATTCTTTATCTTGTGATATTTGTGAGTATGCTAAACATACTAAAAACTCTTATCCTTTGAGTGATAATAAAGCCAGTGAGCCATTTATGATTGTTCATTCTGATGTTTGGGGGCCTACACAAATTGCCTCTTTGTCTGGAAATCGATGGTTTGTTACTTTCATTGATTGTTGCACTAGAATGACTTGGGTGTATTTGATTAAGGTAAAGAGAGATGTTTTCTCCTGTTTTTGATTTTTTCATAAAATAGTTCACACCCAATTTGATGCTAAAGTAAAAGTTTTACGGTCTGATAATAGGACAGAATATATGGATAGTAGGTTTGGTACTTATTTGGAGTCTCATGGGATTATTCACCAAACTAGTTGTCCTTATACTAGTGCTCAAAATGGTGTAGCTGAAATTAAAAAATAGGAATTTGTTAGAAGTTGCTAGATCTCTTATGTTTACTATACATGTTCTAAAGTCATATTGGGGGGATGCTGTACTAGCATCGCCTATCTTATTAATTAGATGCCTCTCAAAGCTCTTAACTTTAAGACCTTTATAGAAGCCTTAACTGGGAAAACTAGCTATATTATTCCACCAAAGATTTTTGGATGTGTTTGCTTTGTTCATAATAGGAATGTGGGGAAATTAGATCCAAGAGCACAAAGATGTGTGTTCGTTGGATATTCTCCAACTCAAAAAGGATATAAGTGCTATCATCCTCCATCTAAGAAATTATTTATGAGTATGGATGTTACCTTTTGGGAGTCTAAACCTTATTTTTACATTATACAATCATCTCTTCAGGGGAAGAACAGTGAAAAAGTGGTGATGAATGTATTCGTGCTACCTCATGATCTAGTTCAAAGGGAAAATGAAGAGATTGATGTTCAGGGAGAGCAAAATGTTAATGTTCAGGGGGAGAAGAATGAGAATGTTGTTGGTTATGACTTGTTGAGATACTCGAGGAAGAATAGGTCTAAAGAAGCCATCATGCATTCTACATTACCAGAATCCTCGAGTGAGTCACTCTTGATTCTAATTTATTTCTTGATTCTGATTCAAATTTGGCCATTGCTCAAAGAAAAGGAGCCAGGTCGTGTACAAAACATTCCATCTCTAACTTTGTCTCTTATAATTCTTTGTCTCTTTCCTATAGAGCCTTTGCCTTGTCTTTTTCCTCTATGTCTATTCCACAAGATTGAAGAGAAGCTATCAAGGATCTAAAGTGGAGAGAAGCTATGGTTGAAGAAATGAAAGCTCTCTCTAAAAATGAAACCTGGGAACTAGTTGCATCTCTAGACAAAAAGTTAGTTGGTTTTAAGTGGGTGTCCATAATAAACACAAAGTTTATGGTTCAATTGAGAGATTTAAAGCTAGATTAGTGGCAAAAGGATTCACCCAGACTTATGGAGTTGACTATCAAGAGACATTTGCACCAATTGCTAAAATGAAAATGATTAGAATCTTGCTATCCTGTGCAGCTAACTTGGATTGGTATTTGCTACAATTTGATGTGAAGAATGCATTTCTCCATGGGGATCTAGAAGAAGAGGTTTATATAGAGATTCCTCATAGTTTTGATGATGAAAAAACTCAAGGGAAGGTGTGCAGATTGAAAAAAGCCTTGTATGGGTTGAAACAATCTCCGAGAGCTTGGTTTGATAGATTCAGTAAATTTATGATATCTTTGTTAGTGTAAGCCCTAGCCCCAATACATTGTTATAAAGCATTTAATTTAATGAGTGAGGCATTTTTTTATCTATTATATTCCTTTGCATATCAATTGATAGAACTATCCAAGAATGTTGTTTCAATTTAAGTTATCATGTGTGAGGCACATGGTTGTAAGACCTTGAAGCAAATGAGACATCATTCTAAATATCCCTAGTCAGCCATTATTATGGGAATAACAAATGAATTAAGACTAGTATGCTCTCTCTGATGAGATGAGTTCTATCTTACAGATCATAAGGACAAGAGTGTCAATCAGAGATCATAGATACATGTTTAGAACATGGTATTTGGATACGATCCATTCATGAGAACACTACATGGTATAAGTCATAAGTGTTTCTCATGTGCAAGTTTTGCATCGGAGTTCCTAGACCTAAAATCTCTATAAAACTCTTTATGAATTACTGTGTACTTTGAAATACACCTAACGTGCTCATAACAGAGTGACAAGTATGGGTATGCTTGGGTATGCACTGATTCATGTTAGAGAGCATGAGAGAAGTGAAGGGATTACCCCTCTCGATAAGAGAGAAAATATCATTGGCCACTTGATCAGTGAACTGGAAAGTGTATGGCCATACCGAGATGAAATAATGAGTAATCATTATTTATTTGAGAGTTCAATGTCACTGGAATATCAAGAAAGGAATTAATATATATAAGGATGACTAATTTCATGCCTTATATTAATTCTGATATTTAAGGGTAAGGGACTATGCAAAATTGCATTAGATCACTAAATGCCATTTGTACTTTCATTTAATTTGGAATGCTATAATATCTTACTAGAGAATATATATAGCCTTTGAATTAATTTATTAATTCATTGTCAATATTAAATGGACCTATAGGATCGTACACAAAGCATTGAGCTTAAAATATTTAAATAGAAGATTAGGCATTAATTTGTGCTTTTAATTAAAGTCAAATTAATATATGTAATGGGTATTAAAATTGCTATTGGACCTTGGCCCATGAAAGAGATAAATTCGGCCCACAAGGATTAATTTCAATTAATTAATTATCCTGGACTAATTAAGTTAATTGAGTATCAAAGCCAAATAGCATTTGAATCAAAATAAAACACTTAAATAGGAGAGAGATTTGCCGAAATTCAAAGATAAATTCAATGTGAATTTCGGCACATGCATATATCCTAATTAAGTGATGGTTTTGATTAAATGTCTAATGTTTATTTCAAATTAATTTGAATTTAAAATTTAAAAGAGTTTGAATTAATATATGTCACTTGATTTTAGGAAGTGATGGAGGCTGAATTTACTATCTTTACGTAGTAAATTTCGGAATTAACACTTACCAAAATAAATGATATATATTTGTAAACAAATGAAAGAAACCCTAAACATGTTTTGCTCTCTCTCGCTCTCTTGGCCAAAATACACAAAGGAAAGAATTCTTTCTTGTTCTCTTGTGTTCTTAGTTAGCAATAGCAATCTAAAGGAAGAACAAGATCAGATCTTGTAGATTCAATCCATTACCATTGCCAATTATTTACACATAAAGCTAGCACTCTCAATTTTAAGCCGTCATTGCAATTATGTGTGTGAACAAAGAGATAAGTGGCGTAAAGGCAGCTCCTTGGCATTAGTGTTACAGATCTTAAGTATATAAGTTCATCTTATATATTTTTCATCATCAAAATCAAGTTTTGAAGAGCATCCAAGCTTGTAAGTTTAAAACCCTAAAATTGCATGTTTTCGATTCTTGTTATGGATTGTCGTGGTATGTATAGTCAATTTCATTATTTTTTCGCTACGTAATCATTATATATATGCCATGTCATATTCCATCAGTGGTGTCAAAGCCTAACCACACTTATTTTAGTGCTTTGGATGCATTAAATCTTGATTCAAAAATCGTTCATTTAAAAATATGCAATGCTGAAATTTTCTGTTTTGAATTTTTTGCATTGTTTTGGTGTAAAAACAATTTTAAATGATTAGATAGGTATTATAATTATTATTACATGTTAATATACTATCCTAAAATATTCTTAGAGCTGTTCATGGCTGGATTTAATTATAAATACCTGATGGTACATGTTAATCTTGAAACTAGGTGCTAGTTTGCATGATATGTATTTATTTAACAACTAGTTTTCAAAATTAAATGTATAAACATGTTTGGCATGTTTGTAAGTGATTTTTAAAGATTAATAATAGATCTGGACATATTTTAAAATTTATTTTAATTCTTGTCCATGATAATTTAATTGATTAATTTTAAAATCACTTAAAACTATGACTAGTTTGTGTTTGTTACATGTTTAATCAACATTGTTTATTTTGTTTTAATTAAAATGGAAAAAAATGCATTTAGATTAGATCTGAACAGAACCTTAAATCAATTTTTATGACCTTATTTGAATAATTAAATAGCTCATAAAATCGTTTTAAGTATTTGTGCATTTTTGTGGCATTATATGAGCATTAAACAACTATTTTCATTATTGTTTGTTTGTTTTAGTATGAATGCCGTATATGATATATGTTCTTCATGATTTTATATTTTAATTCATGTTGGTACATATTATATGTATTTTTAATGTTTATGGGCTGTATGATATAAAATTAAAAATGGCAAAATTGGAAATTATACTAGAGTTGATTTATGGCACAAATCTAACTAGTTTGTGTTTTGGGTTTTTAAGAGAACTTATTCAACAAGAGAATTTAGTCCATTGGGCTTCAGCCCAGGCCCATCATAGGGCCCTCTCTTAAAATTTGAAGTACACAATTTCCATTAATGGGCTTGGCTAAATTAATTAAAATTGGACTTTGTTTTATCTATGAGTGTTATGTATATTTATTTGCTTGTTTTGTGTGATGAATGGATATGCATGGTGCACTCATGGGCCCTAGGTTTTTGTAATTAAATATGGCCTGTGAGCCATTATTTATTATTGTAAAAGTTTCATTTATTTCTTAGAATAGAATTTATTTAAAGACTTTGTAAATCAAGACGAAGCCCAACTCGAAGATTCTTATGTAATAGTATAGAATCTTAGTTGTAGGTTTTTTGGCCCATATTTGTCACACTTTACTTTATGCAATTATATATATATGCATGCTATGAATGGATGACAAAGCATATGCCATGTAAGCTGTAATAAAATGAATCCCTAAAATAGTAAGTCTCAAAGTTGCCTTTCTAATTCGAAACATATCAAGGCATCGATCATCGGTCACGTAGACTAGGAGTCCTAGATGCGCCCGATTATCTTTGTGAGGCACGGGTTGTGAATGTAGGTTAGACTTAACATGGAAAGGGATGTCCGGACCTAGGCAACTAATAAATGAGTTTATGCTATAATATCTTAAGATGTTAGCCCATTTGATCCAAGAGTCATGTACGAGACATGATTGGAGTTTTCCTACCTAAGTAACTTAACTTGTTAGGTGTACATGCTCAGCTTGACTAATAAGTTGTTGTGAAAAGTGGATCTTAGCCCACATTAAATAACTAACGCGAATTATTTAAAGGGATATTAATTCGATTTTTGGGATTATAAATAAGACCTCATTTAATCTTACTAATTTTTTATTATAGATTGAAAATGGATTCTTCAAACAACAACTTTTCATTGCGATCGGTCCTGGAAAAGGACAAATTGAATGGTACCAATTTCATAGACTAGTCTTGAAACTTGAGAATTGTTCTTAAGCAAGAGAGAAGTCATATGTTTTGGATGCACCCTTACCCGAGGAACCTTCTAGGAATGCCTCTACGGTTCAAAAGGAAACTTTTGAGACCAAGAAAAGCGACTCCAATGATGTGACCTGTCTGATGCTGGCCACTATGGTGCCTGACTTGCAAAAGTGATTCATGGACCAAGAGGTTTATGCGATCATGGTGCACCTCAAGGAGATGTTCCAAGAGCAAGCTCATCACGAGAGGTTCATGACAACAAAGGCCTTAATTTCTTGTAAGATGGATGTGAGTACTCCTGTTAGTACCTATGTACTCAAGATGAAAGGGTATCTTGATACTCTTGAGAAGCTTGAGGTATTAGTTCCGAAGGAATTGGCCACTGACTTGATCTTAGGTTCATTGACTGATGATTATGATCCATTTGTTATGAATTATAACATGCATACAATGAACAAGACAGTCACCGAGCTTCATAGGATGCTTAAAAATGCTGAAGAGAGCATTCAAAAGACCAATCCCATACTTATGGTTCAAGAGGGCATTAAGAAGGGACCCGCTAAGGGAAAGGGAAAAGGAAAGGCAAAACCCTAGTATGACCTGGTTCGGCTCAAGTCAAATGGGAGTGCACCTCAGGCCCAACCCAAGCCCAAGGCACAAAAGCTCAAGGAGAGCGAGAACACATGCTTCCATTGCAACAAATTAGGGCATTGGAGAAAGAATTGTGCTCTCTTCAAGGAAGAACAAAAGAAGAATAGAGCCAAGGCGTCCAGTTTTTGTATTTTTGTTGTTGAAATTAACCTTTCTATTTCTACCACTTGGGTATTGGATACCGATTGTGGTTCTCACATTTGTTCAAATGTGCAGGGGCTAAGAAATAGGCAGTTACTTGGGAAGAATGAAGTGGACCTCCACGTGGGGAATGGAGCACGAGTTGCTACCATGGAGATAGGTGACTATCAACTCACTTTACCTTCTGGACTTTGTTTAGATTTGAAAAATTGTTATTATGTGCCAGCTATGAGCAGAAACATTATTTCAGTTTCTTGTTTGGATTTGGATTGATTTGACTTAGTTATTAATAATGGCAATGCTTATATTCGTCGCCAAGGTATTTCATATAGCAATGCCATGTTACAAAATGGCCTTTATATCCTTGATCTACAAAACAAAGAGTCAATATACAATATTAATACAAAGAGGGTTAAATCAAATGAATTATACCCTACTTACTTCTAGCATTGTCATTTAAGGCATGCAAATGAAAAATGCATTTCAAGACTCCATAAATCTGGAGTGCTTGGGTCATTCGACTTAGAATCTTATGACACATGCGAGCCATGTTTGCATGGAAAAATGATAAATAGTCCTTTTAAAAAGAAAGGTGAGAGGACTAATGACTTATTGGAACTAATACATACCGATGTATGTGGACCATTAAGTACACAAGCTAGAGGTGGTTTTAGCTACTTCGTGACGTTCACATATGACTTCAGCAGATATGGCTACGTCTATCTAATGAAGTGCAAGTCTGAAACTTTTGAGAAATTCAAGAAGTTTAAGAACGAAGTAGAAAACCAACTTGGCAAAAGTATAAAAGCCATTTGATCAAATCGAGTTGGCGAATACTTAAGCCTAGAGTTTGACAGTCATCTGAAGGAGTGTGGAATTATTTCACAGCTCACTCCTCCTGGAACACCACAATGGAATGGTGTATCAAAAATGAGAAATTGAACTCTATTGAACATGGTTCGACCAATGATGAGTCAAACAAATCTTCCTGTCTCTTTTTGGGGTTATGCATTAGAAACTACTGCATTTCAACTAAACCGTACTCCAACTAAAGCAGTTGAGAAGATACCATATGAAGTATGGACTGGGAAAGAACCCAATATGTCTTTTCTCAGGATTTAGGGCTGTGAAGCACATGTTAAGAAATTAACATCTGACAAACTAGAGTCCAAATCCACTGTCTGCTTGTTTGTGGGTTATCCCAAAGAAACAAAGGGATACTACTTTTACTCACAAGCCGACAACAAAGTGTTTGTTGCTCGCAAGGCTATTTTCTTGGAAAAGGAGTTCCTTCTCAAGAAAGACAGTGGTAGTAAAGTAGAACTTGGAGAAATTCAAGTGCCACAAACTCCTATAAAGGATGAGTTGGAAATGGGATCAAGTTCACAACTAGTTATGGAACAAACACCCATTGCATAAGAACCTAAAAGGTCTGGTAGGGCAAGTTAGGAGATTGAAAGATACAGATTTCTAATCACCGATGATGACACTATTGAGTTAGTAGATCGTGAGGATCCTACTACCTATCGAGAAGCTATTAAGAGCCCAGACTCGAAAAATTGGCTTGAAGCCATGAAATCCAAGATGCAATCGATGTACGATAACCAGGTTTGGACCTTGGTTGAACCACCAGAAGGTGCTAAGGTAATTGAATGCAAGTGGCTATTTAAACTCAAAGCTGATAAGCCCTACAAAGGTAGACTAGTAGCAAAAGGTTTTCGACAAACTCATGGTGTAGACAATGATGAGACCTTTTCACCTATAGTAATGCTCAAGTCCATTAGGATCTTGCTTGCCATAGCTGCATATCATGATTATGAGATATGGTAAATGGATGTCAAAACTGCTTTCCTCAACGAAAATTTACTTGAGGATGTGTATATGACACAGCCTAAGGGTTTTGTCAATCCCAAGCATCCTAAGAAGGTTTGCAAGCTTCAAAAAGCTATTTATGGATTAAAGCAAGCATCTCGAAGTTGGAATCTCTGTTTTGATGAAGCAGTCAAAGAATTTGACTTCATCAAGAACGAAGATGAGCCTTATGTGTATAAAAAGGTTAGTGGGAGCATAATAGTATTTCTGGTCTTATATGTCGATGACATCCTTCTCATTGGGAATAACATTCTAACATTGTAAAAGGTTAAGCAATGGTTGGGGAAATGTTTTTCAATGAAAGACTTAGGTGAAGCCGTCCCGAAGTTGGAATCTCCATTTTGATGAAGCAGATAAAGAATTTGACTTCATCAAGAATGAAGATGAGCCTTATGTGTAAAAAAAGGTTAGTGGGAGCGTAATAGTATTTCCGGTCTTATATGTGGACGACATCCTTCTCATTAGGAATGACATTCCAACATTGCAAAAGGTTAAGCAATGGTTGGGGAAATGTTTTTCAATGAAAGACTTAGGTGAAGCCGAGACAATACTTGGTATTCGAATCTATAGAGATAGATCGAATTGGCTTTTGGGACTAAGTCAAGAAAAGTACATAGACAAAGTACTAAAGCATTTTAGCATGGGAGACTCAAAGAAAGGGTACATACCTTTGGCTTTGGGAGTTCCTTTGACTAAAGAACAATGTCCTAAAACTAAAGAGAAGAGGGATAACATAAGTAGAATCCCATATGCATCTGCTATTGGATCTATCATGTACGCTATGTTATGTACTAGTTTGGATTTTGCTCATACACTAAGTATAACCAGTAGGTTTCAGCAAGACCTTGGTGAGAAGCATTGGTTTGCTGTAAAGGGGATTCTAAAGTACCTACAAAGGACTAAGGATTACTTCTTGGTGTATGGTGGTCAAGAAGAGCTCGTCATACAGGGTTATGCCGATGCTGCTTTTCAAACCAACACTCAGGATTTAAGATCACAATCTAGGTTTGTTTTTGTTTTGAACGGTGGTGTTGTTAGCTGGAGAAGCTCGAAGCAAGAGACCGTTGCCGACTCAACTATAGAATCTGAGTATATTGCAACGAGCGAGGCTGCAAAAGAGGCTATTTAGATTAGAAATTTCATTTCTGGATTAGGAGTGGTCCCAAGCATCCTAGATCTATTAGAAATTTTTTATGACAATAATGGAGCCATCGCACAGGCCAATGAGCCCCGATCACACCAAAAATCCAAACACATACTCAGGAGGTACCACCTGATCAGAGAGATCATTGATCATGGGGAGATCAAGGTTAGCAAGATAGCAAGTGAAAACAATGTAGCAGATCCTTTGATGAAATAGTTGCATCCAAATCTACATGAAACTCATTTTAGAGCATTCAGTCTTAGGGTTATGCCCAATTGGGACTAGTGCTAGTGGGAGATTGTTAGTGTAAGTGTTAGCCCCAATACATTGTTATAAAGCATTTAATTTTATAAATGAGACATTTGTTTTATCTATTGTATTCCTGTGCATATCAATTGATAGAACTATCCAAGAATTTTGTTTCAGTTTAAGTTATCATGTGTGAGGCACATGGTTGTAAGACCTTGAAACAAATGAGACTTCATTCTAAATATCCCTAGTCAGTCATTATTATGGGAATAACAAATGAATTAAGACTAGTATGCTCTCTCTGATAAGATGATTTCTGTCTTACGGATCATAAGGACAAGAGTGTCAATTAGAGATCATAGATACATGTTTGGAACATGGTATTTGGATACGATCCATTCATGAGAACACTATAAGTGTTTCTTATATGCAAGTTTTGCATCGGAGTTCTTAGACCTAAAATCTCTGTGAAACTCTTTATGAATTACTGTGTACTTTGACATACACCTAACGTGCTCATAACAGAGTGACAAGTATGGGTATGCTTGGGTATGCACTGATTCATGTTAGAGAGCATGAGAGAAATGAAGGGATTACCCCTTTTGATAAGAGAGAAAATATCATCGACCACTTGATCAGTGAACTGGAAAGTGTATGGCCATACCGAGATGAAATAATGAGTAATCATTATTTATCTGAGAATTCAGTGTCACTGGAATATCAATAAAGTAATTAATATATATAAGGATGACTAATTCCATGCCTTATATTAATTCTGATATTTAAGGATAAGGGACTATGCAAAATTGCATTAGGTCACTAAATGCCATTTGTATTTTCTTTTAATTTAGAATGCTATAATATCTTGCTAGAGAATATATATAGCCTTTGAATTAATTTATTAATTCATTGGCAATATTAAATGGACCTATAGGATCGTACACAAAGCATTGGGCTTAAAATATTTAAATAGAAGATTAGGCATTACTTTGGGCCTTTAATTAAAGTCAAATTAATGTATGTAATGGGTATTAAAATTGCTATTAGATCTTGGTCAATGAGAGAGATAAATTCGGCCCACAAGGATTAATTTCAATTAATTAATTATATTGGATTAATTAAGTTAATTGAGTATTAAAGCCTAATAGCATTTGAATCAAAATAAAACACTTAAATAGGAGTGAGATGGTTTTGATTAAATGTTTAATGTTTATTTCAAATTAATTTGAATTTAAAATTTAAAAGAGTTTGAATTAATATATGTCACTTGATTTTAGGAAGTGATAAGAGGTTGAATTTACTATCTTTTGTAGTAAATTTTGGAATTAACATTTACCAAAATAAATGCTATATATTTGTAAACAAAAGAAAGAAACCCTAGGAGTGTTTTGCTCTCTCTCACTCTCTTGGCCGAAATACACAAGGGAAAGAATTCTTTCTTGTTCTTTTGTGTTTTTGGTCAGCAATAGCAACCTAAAGGAAGAACCACAGTGTCCAAAATCGAACACCTCCAATGAGTAATCCACACTAGAGATGGGTAAATTGAACCAACAAATTGGTGTTCAACTAGGGCTGGCCGAAATACAAGAGGCTAGCAATGGAAGTGGCGCAAAAAGGGAGAGAGAATTAAGAGGAAAAGACTTTCCTTTTGTTTTAATCACTTAACCCTAATTCTCATTAGTTGGCCTTTTATAGTTAGGTTAAAATTCCAACTCCTTAATGAGATTAGGATCTTTAAAATTGCTGGAGAATTATTAATTGGGCCTCTGGAATTAATTATAATCATTTGGGCTTAATTAAATCCAAATTAAATCTTTTCATAAAAGACCATGCACAAAATCAACAAACTAGGCCCTTTATGCATCTAATTGGATTTAAATACCCAAATGGATTCCATATCCAACCAAATTAAATATGTGAGTTCCATAACACTTATGTAACATATATAAATTAATTTGGTCCAAGAAAAAGCCCTCTAAGCCCTTCTGTATGGAGTTGGCGTGTAGCCCTCTTCTGGAGGGCTTCCTCCAACTTCTTCATTCCCTTGGCCCTTTATAATTTCTCCAATGGTCCTATTAATTATTATATCAGTCCTATAACACTTATAGTAGTCTTATAACACTTATAAAACAATAATAATTAATCATGAAATACATTATTTCATTTAGGTCCAATTTACAGAACATTTCTCAAAAGTTCCGTGGACAATTTTATTTGATCATAATTAATTAAACTCTTTAATTAATTATTATCATATTCTCCTCTCTACCTTTATAATAATATTAAATATTATTATCCTTGTCATTTTACCATTTTACCCTTTTCTCTATATGTGTGTGCCCTATTGGGTTCCTGTCCATGTTGGCAGTATAATATGTAATTGTGAGTTCTATTCAAAACTCACATGATTTAAACTCCTTTAAATCATTTTATCAATCTCTATTGATATTTTTATACATCATTATACAAGTCATGATTGGCCTCTAGCTAGGCATCATGACTACCCAAATGTCAGGAAAGTCATGTGGTTTGACTGTACCCTTCCATAGAAACAGTTACCGTGCAATTACTCTTTTCACCACTCTTATCTCAATTAGATTCTGAGTATGGATTTCTGTCAACTCATATAAATCTAATTATGTATGTTCTATTAATTTAACCATTGTTCCTAAAATGCCCTTCATGGATCTCCATCCATCTTGGCATATTACTCTGGCCAGAGATTCTCTGAACAAGGCAATTATAGAATTATGCAAGATAACTTCCCTTGTTAAATCTGGGATGGTGAATCCTTTGTCAATCACTCAACTATCTTCAAGTAGGTCATGATATACCCAATCTCCTAACTATGTTCACTCCCAGTTGGAAGTAATCAGTTATGGAGTCAAAGTATACCACTTGCTACTTAAGATAACTTTGGTGATCTCAAGTCTAAGGATACTTGCACAACCGCTATGAAGAGATTCCTCACTGACATAGATTTAATATCCATATGAGGATTCTCTTTGCAGGTCTCCAATGAACTTGTTCCTCTAACAAGCATCCACATGTTAGCTTTGATTATCATCCATAATCACAATTATGAGAACCACTGGTTGAACCATTCAGGAAGCATAACATGTGCTAGTCTGTCCGAATTAACAATGTCCTATCTTGTTAATTCTATGACTAGGGATATTTAGATATTAACACATGTGCATGCGATAGACATCTCACATCATGAACACCTTCATGAATGCCTTTGCACTGTGTTTATAATATCTAGGACTTCATTTATTAATTTAAGATTTACAAACTCATGTATTCAAACACAGCATTAATAAATGAATGATGCCTTTTATTAAGAATATAAATTTCATACATATAAAAAACATCCCTATTACATAGGCTCTAGGGCATACTCTCTAACAGAAACATCATGTTACAACTTCATCTCTATATATCTTAGTCTCAATTTGTGAATTCTCAAGTAATACTCTTGCCTATTCAACTCAACAACTATGCACATTTGGAGAATTATGAAGTTGCAAAACACAAGAATATAAGCACTCAAGAAATTGAATGTCTTAACACGTGTATAGACTATTTCATACAAAACATTGCCTAAAGTAACTCTCACTCACACACTTTATTATTTCCTCACTCAAATGTTTAGGGTTTAGTGTTTCACTCTTTCCTTTAATATGCCATTGCATACCATAATCTTGTAAATGAATAAACATCTCCACTACTAGCATAAGTCAAATGTATGAAATCCAAGGGTCTTATTTAAGGTTGTAGCTTAGCTTAGGTAAGGGTAGGTCAATTTTGGTTAAGTAGCTCATAATGTGTAGAGAAAAAGTGATCATTATATCATAAGAGACTAAAAAAATAACTTAGCATAATCACATGATGTTTTAACTTACTATTCTAATTCCCTTATTAGTGTCCATACATTGTGCTAGTTTTCTTTTCTTTGAATCATTTATTCACTTTTCTCTTTTTTTTTTCTTTTTGAACTTTTTTTCTTCTTTCTACTAGCTTTTGTTTTAACATTGGACTTATTAAAAGAAAAGTGAACTAACTATTTATCATGCTTACTTAATAAGAGTTATCTCCAATGACATAGTAATCCTAATCCTCTACACATAAAAGGTACCAAAAGAAAGGTTTATTGTTCAAAAGTTGTATTAAGGCAAATTATGTGTTTAAACAACAACAAAAAAAATTGGTTCAAGGGTCAAAATTGGCTACCTAAAGTCAAAAAGGTAATTTTTTTAAGCAAGCTAAATTGGCTATATTTTTAATGCCCTTATCATTTCTCATGCACAACTCACACTAAATGTAATCTCGAAGTTTACCAAAAATAAGTTCTAGAGGATATGGCATATTAAGGCTCTCATACAAGAAAAATTTCAACGTAAAAGGCTTAAAATCTCACTTAGCTATAGGTCAAATTACTCTAAGCAATGATTTACCAAAATAATCATAATTACATGTGAAAAGATAAACAACTTAAAAAGAACCTATACTAAAGTGTTTTGCCAAATCATAACCCTCACTATGCACATAAAGATGTCAAAGCAAAATAACCAATGATATAACTCAAGAATTTTGCTAACTAGACCAAAAATCTTGTGTCAATTAAGTTGTCTCATGTTACACTACCAAACATTCATCAACTACAAGCGCTCTAAAATTATGCAAACTAACAACAACCTAACAATCTAACATGCATATAAAAACAACATAAATGAAAACACAATGCAATTATACTATTTACAACCTAACATATGCAAAACATATGCACCTCCCCACACTTAAAGGACACAATGTCCCCATTGTGTGAGAAAATCAACAAAGACAAAACACATAACACTAACAATCACATAACACATGCAAACACAAACACACAAAAAAAAATTAAAAGTAAGAAATAAGGGAATTTTTACTCAGCTGGTCCACTAGGGGACCCTGGAGGTGAAGGAATGAATTGCACTTTTTCCTGGCGGAAGAAGGAGAGCAACTTATGGCTTAAGCTCTTTTGACTCTTATGTATTTGATGCACAGTAGCCTCAAGAGAATCCATGTGTACCACCATACTCTGATTTGCCACCACAATACCATCTAATCATGAGAGAATACGATACATACCAACGACAACTTCAGGGCCAACATCCTCTTCTTGTCCAGCCCTAAAATCACCAGCATCGCCACCGATATCTTCTTCCTCAAAGCCATCTGAATCACCCGATGTGGTAGTAGCAGAAGATTCGGGAGCCTTGCCTTTTCCTTTGTTGTGACTAAGACCAGCACCCTACGCAAAATGTGAAATAGACTATGGAAGCCAAGTGCCTCTATCCAAGACATGTGAGTTACGCAAATATCTGACATCCATTAAAGTAATAGACTCGTTTTCATCCACAACAAAATTAGCTAAATCACCTAAACACCCTAAAATGATTCCAGTGACCATGTGACACATGCCCACAGTTTTTATCTTAGCAATAGACATATGGTATAACCCATCCAAAATGAAATCTATTGAACAGGGTGTTTTACGTGAAAGCATCAAATCTAGTACAAACAAATCCTTACTCTAAACTTTTGTGCTCTCAACTCTCCTAAATAAGGCATGACAAATATATTTATGAAATAAAAATAAAACGTCATCCTTAATGAGTCTATTGGGTGCATTCTTATTGTTAAACACATCTAAGTATGCCAAACAGTCTTGTGTTTAAATACATTAGAGTTAAAGCATTTGCCAGTCAAAGAAAAGCCAAACCAATCATACATTTCATCAAAGCCAAAAACAAATTCACATCCCTAATCTCTAAATTTAAATTGAGCCTTTTTGTCATCAACATATGCCAATGTTACAAAAAATTATACTGCCCAATCTTTCCTAACAAGCAATATCATATGAGCAAATTTTCCCCACTTCATGTATTTAATATACTTGTCAAATTATGAGGTAAGCCTTAGATTAGTAAGCAAAGCAAAGTCTAAATGAAGCATACTCACATAATTCTTTTTGGAGAAAAATTTAAATTTCTCACCTTCATCCTCAGTAAAGATGGGAACAAGACAATCAAACCTATCCTGAAGGTAATCAACAGAAGGAGGTGGTGAGCTTAGGCTTTCCACGGGTTGTTTATCTTTGTGTCTAATAGTTTTTGTGCGAACCATTGTGAAATCTTATGAGAAAGCAACTTAAACAAAAAATCAAGCAAAAAAAGGAAAGAAAAACTTGCAAAAACCAGTTAAGTGAGTAGAAATTGAGAGGATATGAAAAAAAATGAGAGAAAAAAAGTTAAGAAGCTCAAAAACGACTGAGATTAGAAGATGAATCATCTTTATGGGGTTTTAACATATATATAGGGCAGGTGAGTAGGCAGCAAAATAAGCCAGAAATGCTGGTTTCGTGTCCTATCGTGACCTTGCGACGTGGTCGTGATCGCGACATACCACAAAATACCTTAGGTTATGCTCACGATAGACACCAATTTTTAAAAACCCTTGAAAACAAAAAGGAATAAAAATTGATAATTTCTACATTATGACATCAAGAATCATACAAAACACTAGATTACTCAAATTTTAAACAAAAACAACAACAAAAATGAAGTACATAACATATGAACACAAATATAACAATAGATATATAGAATGATAGAAAGATTAATTAAGTACTACTATAAGATTCACCTTCAACTTTATTAAGATAAACACATGAAACCTCTCGAGTAAGAAAATTACTCTCTAAATACATGCTCTAAGTACCCATGATCAAATACTTTAGTTATAAGAAATGGCCCACTCCAACGAGATCGTAATTTTTCGGGGAATAGTTTCAATTTAGAATTAAAAAAAAGTACTTTATCCCCTACTTTAAAACTCTTATACTTAATATGAGCATCATGCCGCTTCTTTGTCCTTTCTTTATAAATCCTAACATTCTCATAAGCATTAAGACGTAACTCATCTAATTCATTCAATTGCAAATGTCTATGCATGCTAGCTTATTTAAGATCAAAATTTAAAGCTCTAATAGCCCAATAAGCTTTATGCTCTAACTCAACAGGCAAATAACATACTTTACCATACACTAACCTATATATGGAGTCATGCCAATAGGTGTTTTAAAAGCAGTCCTATATGCCCAAAGTGCATCATCCAACTTATGTGCCCAATCCTTACGTGAACTAGAGACACTCTTCTCTAAAATCCATTTCAATTCCCTATTAGAGATCTCTACTTGGCCACTTGATTACGGATGATAAGGTGTGGTGACCCTAAGATGCACCCCATATTTATGCAACAATGACTCAAAAGATTGATTTATAAAATACGTATCTCCATCACTTACGATTGCACGAGGCACTCCGAACCTTGAAAATAGTTTCTTCAAGAACTTAACAACTACTTTGGAATCATTGGTTGGGGTAGCCTTGGCTTCTACCCATTTGGATATATAATCTACTCTGACCAAGATATAGTTTTGGCCAAATGATGTAGGGAAAGGACCCATGAAGTCTATCCTCCATACATCAAAGACCTCAACTTCCAGAATATTTATTAGAGGCATCCCATCTCTCTTACCTACATTTCCTATCCTTTGGCACTTGTCACATTGGGCCACAAACTTTTTTGCATCTCGAAACAATGTTGGCCAATAGAATCCACATTCAAGAACATGAGCCGCCGTCTTGCCACTACCATTATATCCTACATACATAGATGAATGGTAATGAGTTAAAATTTCAAGTTATTCATTCTCACCTACACATCGACGTAGAACTCCATCTCTATAGATTTTGAACAAATAAGGTTCCTCCCAAAGATAGTGTTTGATATTATGAAAAAACTTCTTCCTTTGTTGAGAAGATAAACCATAAGGCAAAATTCCTACAACAATGAAGTTAGCATAATCCATAAACTATGGAGTATTAATATGATTAAAAAACATTAAGGACTAATTAGGAAATTCTTCATTTATCTCATCATCATCACCTATAGGTCCATCATCATTCTCTAATCTTGATAAGTGGTCAGCAACTAAGTTCTCTCTACCCTTTTTATCATAAATTTCTATATCGAATTCTTGTAATAGAAGAACCCAACGAATCAACCTAGGCTTAGCTTTCTTCTTAGCAAACAAATACCTTAAAGCTGCATGATCCATAAGAATCATAACTTTAGATCCCAACAAATATGATATAAATTTATCACATGTAAAAACAACAGTTAACATCTCCTTTTTCGTAGTTGTATAATTCAATTAAGGACCCAAAAGAGTGTGACTAGCATAATAAATGACATTTAACTTCTTATCTTTATGTTAACCTAAAACACATCCTACAGCTAGGTCACTTGCATCACACATGATTTCAAAAGGCAGGTTCCAATCCGGTGAAGTTATGATAGGTGCACTTACAAGAGTTTTCTTTAACTTTTCAAAAGCTACTGCACATGCATCATTAAAATTAAAAGGAACATCTTTAATTAAAAGGTTTCTCAATGGCTTTTCAATCAAAGAAAAATCCTTAATAAACCTTCTATAAAAACCAGCATGTCCCAAAAATGGCCTCACACCATTTAATGAAGTAGGTGGAGGTAACTTCTCAATCAATTCGATCTTAGCCTTATCTACTTCAATCCCTCGCCTTGAAATTTTGTGTCCTAATACAATCCCTTCTTTAACCATAAAGTGGCATTTTTCCCAATTTAGCACTAAGTTTGCCTCCTCACATCTAGCCAAAACTTTATCTAGGTTATGCAAGCAAAGTTCAAATGAATCTCCATAAAAAAAGAAATCATCCATGAATACCTCCATAATCTCCTCAATCATATCCCCAAAAATGGAAGTCATACACCATTGAAATGTCGCAGGTGCATTACACAAACCAAAGGGCATCCTCCTATATACAAAAGTATATAAGGGCAGGTGAAAGTAGTCTTCTCTTGGTCACTAGGATAAATAAAAATTTGGAAATAAATCAAAAAACCATCAAGAAAACAATAGTGAGAATGACCGACAATCCTTTCTAACATTTAATCTATAAATGGTAAAGGAAAATGATCCTTTCTAGTAGCCGTATTCAATTTCCTATAGTCAATGCATACCTTCCACCCTAGGGTGGTTCTATTAGGAATCAAGTCCCCACTCTCATTCCGTACTACAGTCATACCACCCTTCTTTGGCACACATTGAATAGGACTAGCCCATTTACTATCCAAAAATAGGATAAATAATACCAACATCCAATAATTTAATTACTTCATTTTTTACAACTTCCTTCATGTTAGGATTTAACCTTCTTTGTCTATCAGCCTTAGGTTCATAGCCCTCTTCCATATGTATTATATGCATAACCATAGTTGGGCTAATTCCCCTTAAATCAGAAATCTGCCATTCTATATTTCTAATTCTTTTCTTAACCACTTGCAATAACATTTCCTATTGCTTAGTAGAAAGTCCATTAGAAATGATAATTTGTAGAGTAAAATTTTCTCTAAGAAATGCATACCTCAAATGAGTAGGTAACTCTTTCAACTCTATATTAGGTGCACTTACAATTGATGGAGGTAATAGATCCTCACTTCGATGCAAAATTTCTGGTTTATGTACACCTTGATCTATCTCTTCATTGATCTCCTCAGCTTGAGAATCTCCCATGGAATCTGTAATTCCTAACACTTCCAAAACACATTCATCAATGACATCAATTTTCATGCATACATTATATTCCATAGGGTATTTTAGTGCTTTGTCCATGTGATACTCTACACTATCATTCCCTACTCTTAGAATCAATTTACCTTCTGACACATCAACCAAAGCTCTACCAGTATTTATGAAAGTTCTACCCAAAATTAAGGGGCAATTAGCATCATAAGCAAAGTCTAAGATCACAAAATTAGCAAACAATATAAACTTATCAACCTTTACCAAAACATCCTTAATAATACCATAAGGTTTCTTTAAAGACTGGTCAACAAGTTGTAATACCATAAAAGCTAATTTCACATCTTCCAAACCTAATTTCTTAAAGATTGATAATGGCATAAGGTTGATACTAGCCCCTAAGTCACAAATACACCTAGGAAACTTAATATCCCCTAAAGTGCATGGAATAGTAAAGCTACCAGGATCTTTCAATTTAGTTGGCAAGTTATTAGTGATAATTGAACTAGAATCCTTAGTCAAAGCAACAGTAGCTACATCTTTCCAATTTTGTTTCTTAGAAATTAAATCCTTCAAAAATTTGGCATAATTGGGAACTTGGATAATAGCCTCAACAAATGACAAATTTATATGCAAATTCTTTAATTTATCTATAAAATTAAGAAATTGCTTATCCATGTCTTTTTGCCTCAAATGTTGTGGAAATGGCGGACGTGGTTGATATACTTTGCCTTTAGAACCTCCAACTTTCACGCTCGCGGGGTCTGTCGTACTTGTGGCATTACTCGGATTCCTTTTTGTCGTGCTCATGGGATGTGTCGTGCTTACAATAGGAGCTTCATCTTCCTCATTTATCTCTTGCAAAACTCCATCCTTATTAGCCGAAAAATTATTGACATAGAACTTACCTGATCTAAAGGACACAACCTTTAACTACTCTCGTGGATTATCCTCCGTGTTGCTTAGTAGACAAACTTGAAGTCTCAAAGGTAGTGCACTTGCTAATTGACTCATTTGAACTTTTAAATTATAGATGGATGATGATTGGTTCTTTGCTATTTGGTCAAACTTAGCCTTTAACCTTTTATAATTTTCATCTTAAGAATTAAGCTTCAAATTGATACCCTCTAAGAACCTAATCATTTTAACCTCCAATGCACCAAATCTATCTTGCTCCGGTTGAAAACCTATGGTTCTTCTATTTTGCCCATTCCCTCAAGAAAAGTTAGGGTGGTTCCTTCAATCAGGATTATAGGTGTTGGAATATGGGTTCCCACACCCTTGGCCTTGCACAAAACTAACTTGTTCCTCCATATTAACCAATCCTATCCCAGAACTCTCACTCAAATGACTTTGTTGACCACAAAGAGTACAACCATGTGGTGGGGCTCCTCCCATACTTAGATTATTTATTTTATGTGACAATGCAGCAACTTAGGCTTGTAAAGCAACAACTAAATCTATAGAATGAACTCCCTTAGTAGGAGAAGGTGGTAATACCTTGGCTCTTTCCATAGGCCATATAGAGTTGTTTATTGACATCTCCTCTAACAACTCATAAGCTGCATCTGTAGTTTTCCTCATAAGAGACCCTCCAGCAGCTGCATTAATGGTCCCTCGAGCGGTGGGATTGACACCATTGTAAAATGTCTACATAAGCAACTTTTTTGGTAGATTGTGGTGGGGGCAACTCCGCTGCAATTCCTTAAACCATTCCCACACTTCATACAAAGATTCACTATCGTGTTGCATAAAAGTAGTAATCTCTTTAATAATTTTAGCAGTCTTAGCCAATGAAAAATACTTAGAAAGAAATGCTTGGGCCAATTGATCCTAAGTAGTGATCAAACCTCTAGCAAGCGAGTTCAACCAAGCTTTTGCCTTATCCTTCATTGTAAAAGGGAAAAGTCGAAGCTTAATTGCATCTGTAGAAACTCCATTTATTTTGAAAGTATCACAAATTTCAAGAAAATTTGCTAAATGAGCATTAGGATCCTCATTTGGCAATCCATAAAATTGGATACTATTTTGAACCAATTGCAAAAGAAAAGGTTTTATCTCAAACTAGTTAGCATTTACCGTAGGTCTTACTACTCCCTGTTGTGTACCACTCAAGGCAGGCGTAGCATAATCCATCAAACGAGGAGAATTTTCATCAGCCATGGTTGGTCTCCTAGTCTTTTTCTTCTTCTATTTCTGGTTACTAAAAAAAATCTCTCTATCTTCGAATTTAAGCGTTCAAATTCTTCTTGAGAACTCATTGTCCTAGGCATGCACTAGAACTATTAAATCTGTAATACAAAATAAAACAAATAAACAAAAGCTAATTAAATGTTATAATCCAAAATCTTGAATCAAGCCTTATAATGACAATCAACACAAAACATCTCTATTCCCCGGTAACGGCACCAAAAACTTGTTAGTGCTAAATTCGCAAGTGAACGGTTCACCAAAATAGTACTTAAGATATCGTTCCTACGAGGAAAAGCATGAATGATAATGCAGTATTACTTAATCTTTAATCTTGTTTACAACAATCATAGATTATGTTATTGAATTAACTAGAGTCTATATTAAACCTAAATAAAACTACTTAATTGTTAATTAAAGAAGAAAATTAGAGATTTATACTTTAAAATATAAATTGAACTTAAACTCGTTCTTCTATTTTAAATATTAAATCTTCAATTGCAAACCAAGTTGGATTAATGTCCTAATTCATTCTCTCAAACTAAATTAGTTGCTCTTAAAATATGCATATATATTCTCTAACTTCTTAACTCTCATTAATTGTTAGTTAACATAAACACTTATTTTAAGATTAAAAACCAACCTATAGTAATTATCTTAATATTCTGATCTCTCACGCAATTTTTCAGTAATGAATTATTATTAGTTAAAAGAAAGAATACATCTCTCAATCACATTCTCACTCCTAATAATCATACATAAAGTACTAAAAACGAATTCTACAATTAAGATCATATATATATTACTAAGAACATATAAAACATTGATAATATTGCTTGAGTTCACAAAGAACATAAAAGTTTATATTTACAAGAAGAAGCAAATGATAAGAGATAATAAAAGAAATATCTCAACCTTTTTTCCACTCTTCAAGTAGATAATCTTCTTCTTGATTGTCTTCTTCTCTAAAACACTAAGAAAAAATGTAAAAATAGACTAATGGTTTTTTTCACAATTTTTCCTCTCTTTTTTCTCTAACTACTTTCTTATGTCAATTTATATCCTTTAATTCCAACAATTGTGTCCTTCAGAAATGTCCCTCCAGAAATAGGTAACCCTTGAATAGAAAGACATGAATCTTCAAGTGCCTCTTTAGAAATAACCACCAAAGTTGCCCTTCCTGTCACGCCCGCGATGATGTCATGCTTGCGACAGAGTGTGCACTATTTTTTTTGACTTTTTCTCCTTGCGTTGACCTCCTCCTTTCAAGCCTTATTGTGTCACGCTTGCGACTCCTTCTGTACTTGTGACAGGAACTTCTTCATTTTACTTGACTTCTTCCTCTTTTCTTTAGCTCAAATCCTTTTACTCCTTACACACACTTAAAACAAAAAACACATATAAAAAAACACCATGTTTCACATAAAAACCTAACTAAAATTAAACATTTGCTAAACAAAGACATTCATAAAATGTACATAAATCAACTCACATCAATTATGTTCTATTTATACTAATCTAGTATTAACTAAAATTGCTTCATAATACTCTCTTGACTTACTTTGATCAATGCCAACTATAAGGGAAAATATAATTAATTAACCTATAAAAAACTTTAATTTTCTAATAGGTTGAGTTCTTCTAGTTCTAATACTTTGATGAATAAACTTTTTAATTTAGAAAATAAGGAGAAGAATTTCTAGCTAAAGATAGAGAAGGTGAATTTATAATAGGATGAGAGGAAGAAGATGGAGAAGATAAAGTGGAAGAATATGGTCTAATTAGAGCTACAGGTGAAAAGGCTTAAGGTTAAAGAACTGGCGAAAAAGTTAAAGGAGTTAAATATATTGTTCTAGGACTAGGTGTAATAGTTCTAATAGGGGGAGAAGTAATTGGGGTATTCTATTGATAATGTAGCTTTTGTCAAAACTCTTTTATTTGAACTCATTTTCCCTATAATAATTCACAAGGAAGAAAATTTTCTTTGATAAATTCTATGTTAAAATCAAAATTAATTAACAAAGCCTACCATCTTGCAAATATTTGTTTAGAAAGAAATTTTTAACATGTTTTTCTAAAAATATATTTTTTCATTAAACAATCAATCCTTAATAAAAACATTTTTATATATAAATCATCTTCAAACTTTTTGATACATAAAATAATGCTTAATATTTATTTTTTGATAGTAGAATAATTCTTTTAAGTTTGATTCCAACTTCTTAAATAACATCTTACTAGTTTTTCTATATTATGTTATATTCTTTTTTGTTTTAGAATTCCTTTATATTCTATATTACTAGCATCTGTTTCAATTATTAAAAAAGCTTCTAGATAAGGAATATTCAAATATGGAAGACTTTTGATATTTTCTTTCATTTCTCTTACTATATTAGTATCTTTTTATGTCCAAGGTTTAGGTTTCTTTTTAACCTATTATATAATGGTTTGCATAATTTTCCTAAATCTTTGAAAAAGTTATGTACATAGTTTAAACAACCTAAAAATCTTTACAACTATTTTTTATCTTTTATTTCATCTAGAAAACTATTAGTAAATTCTAAATTTTTATTTATTGGTTTTATAGTTCCTTAATCTATATTATATCCTAAAAATCTCACTTTAGTTTGTAAAAGTTTCATTTTTGGTGCATAAACAACTAATCTATTTCGATGAATTAAATTGAACAATCTTTTTAAATGTTTTATACGCTGACTTATTGCATTTGAAAAAATAAGTACATCATTAATATATACTATTGAAAATTCATGTATTGGTCTTAATATATCACTCATAATATTTTAAAATTTTGAAGCGCATTTTTTAACCAAAAAAGCATGCCATTCCATTCACAGTGTCCAAAAGGAACATTAAATTATATTTTTTATCTATCTTATTCATCAACTTGGATTTACTAAAACCCTGATTTCATATTAAATTTTGAAAAAATATTTGCATCGTATAATTTTTTTTAATGTATCCCTTTTATAAAGTATGGGATATCTTATCCGTTACAAAACTATATTTAATGGTTTATAATTTATTACTGACCTAGGTGTTTCTCTTTTATTTTAGCTGCATTCATAACGTAAAAGGCTAAACAAGACCATGGGGATTTAGAATCTCTTATTAGTCCTTTATATATTAAATCTTGTATTTCTTTTCTACAAAATTTTTCTAAATATACTGACATTTTGATAACTTGAGATTTTGTTGGAATTTTTCTTTCATCAAAGTACTTTATATAAGGTAATTTTACTGTATATTATTTTTTTTTCAAAATGCATTAGGAAAAGGGTACAAATTTCTTTTGAAAATGTATTTTCAAATTCCTTTATCTTTTGCTTTATTTCTAAACTATCTAATTACTCTTTTATTCTTTTTCCTTATATTTCTTGAATTAAAAATTTAATGTGTTTTTGTTTATTTTTTATTAAATTAATTTTTTAAATAATCTTTCTCACGTGACTAATTTATCTAGATATTATACGAAATGCAAATTTAAAAAGTATTTCTTTATCTAATATTTTTGTTTTAATTCCATTATCACATACTTGAAAAGGAAATAACATAGTGATAAAAGGTATTCCTAATATAACTCCTAAATTTATATATATATATATATATATATATATATATATATATATATATATATATATATATATATATATATATATCTATATATATATATATATATATCTATATATATATATATATATATCTATATATATATATATATATATATACCAAAACTAGATGAGTTTTAAAATAATATCCTTTATTACAAATTTTGATTTTTGACAATTTATAGTTAATTATTAGTTTAGATCCACTAGTGTTGCCTAATCTTTTGGAAGTTTTTTCATAATACTTAGTTGGAATTAATCCTTCTTGACTAGAAGTCTAATGTGCTCTACTATCTATTAAAGCTAATGCTGTTAAATGAAAATTATCATTAATAACTTTTTTTTTAGTTTTAAGTATCAATTTTGATAATTTACTTGAGATATAGTACTAATATATTCATCTTGTGAATCTCTGATAGGTATACTAGATGATTATGTACCTTTTAATTTTTTTTATCTTATTTTACCAAATTATTAAGGCTAACCTTTAGACTTTCTTCTTCTAAATTTTACACCTTTCATTTTAAAATATTTACTTCTTATTTCAATATTTTAATTTCCTTTTAAAGGTCTTGTATAGTAGATTCCTTTTTTATTTAAAATCTTTTACACACTTTTGCTAAACTATAGGGTGTAAAGTCCTTATATTCTTTTGTACTCATTACTTTCTATAATCTAAGTAAATAAATTCTTTTTATTTCTAGATCATTTATTTTACCTATTATATCTAACAAAAATTATTTTTTATTACTTAGCATATTTATATTAATACACTAGCAAGGTCCTAGACAACTACATGATTCTAATTCACTATTAGTACCACTAGTTTTAGATTCTTCACTTATTGCATTTAAATCATTTTTTGAGTAATCGGTGATTTCTTCTTCACTGCTAGAGATTTCATTAATTATAATTTTTGCTATCTCATTTTTTAATTCCTTTGAGACATCTAAATTATTAATACATTTTCTTACCTTAAAATCTTTTGAATAATGTCTTTGTTTTCCACATTTATAAGAAATTACTATATCTTTCTTATTCGTCTTTGGTTTAGATTTTTTGTATTTGTTTTCTTTTATTTGATTTCTCTTGATTATAATTTTGTTTTTCTTATAATTTCTTTTCTTATTAATATATTTTCTTTTAGATTTTATATTTCTTCTAGTAGAAGATAAAGCTCAAATCTGTTGATAATCATATTATTCAAAAAAAAGATCCTAATTCTTTTCTTCCAACTATACTATATTTTTTTAATTTTGCTGTAAATTTTAAACCAATACAAGTTGCTAATTCTTCTATATTAATAATATTTATTAATTGTCTATAAGTTAACTCATTATATGGTATTGTACCATTATACTATATTTTTAACCTATTTCGAATTCTTTCTGCAAACTATTTTTGTAATCCTGCTATAAATTTTTCTTTCCAATATATTTTATTACAATATGTTCTAGTCATTACTTTTGTTAGGAATAAATTTTTATAAAATTTAAAATCTTTTAATTTTAGACATGTTAAATTTAGAAAATTTTTTGAGATTCTTTCATGATATAAACAAGGATCTCCTATAAAGTATTTGGTAATAGCAAATAATGAAGTATTTATTATGTCATCCTATTCATTTCTTATTTGTGTATTATTTTTCGTTTTAACTACTCTTTTTCATGCTGGTAATATATGTACTTTATCTATATCTACAACATAATGATCCCACTAACCTTTAATTGTCTAGTAAATCCTGATAATATCATTTAAGCTATTGTTGATTCACTATTTCCTTTTAATCTATAAGCACTAGTTACTATTGTCATTTCTTTTAATAAATTTAATATTTGATATTATGTTAAACAAACTATATTCCATTCATATAAAAGAGTATCGTCATGTCTTGATTGATAATTTCTTTCTTCATATCAAGTATCTGGAGGTGTCAGCCTGGGATAATAATTTTGGGTTTTTGGCCTCGGCGTATAAGTATTAAAATGTAATTTTTAATTAAAAATTCTTCTTCACCATTTTCTATAAATTGATTTTCTATATTTTCTATTTCTAATGTAGTTTCTTCATCTATTATCATAATTTATTTATCTTTAATACTTAATTGTGCTAATTTTTCTTATATTTTTCTTAATTCAAAATCTTCATCTTTTAAACTAATAATTCATGGGAAAAATTCAATGGGTTTAAACAAATGTGCTTCTAATTTGTTGGATGATGACTCTTGATAATAGTGAATTATATGATATTTTTAGTGTGTTTTTAGGTATTTAATTAAGTTAATTTCGTGTTAATTAGGTTTAATTTGAGTTTAATTTGTTAGTTTTGTGTTTTTTGGGTTAATTATGTGTTTTGGTGTTTTTCAGGGTTAATTTGCATGAAAAAGGGCTTAAAGTGTAAAAAGTGCAAAGTTTTGGGCCAAAGTATAAATTTGAGAAATTTGGTCGAGAAAACGAAGCTTTAGTCCCGAGCCTTGACACGTGACCACGTGAAGGCATTGAAGAAATTGAGACGTGGCCACGTGAAGATGTGAGAAAACATGAACTTGAAGATGTCGTGGCCATGTGAGGAAATAAGTAAAGGAAACAAGGAAGACACGTGACCACGTGGATTCCAATGAAGGACCACACGTGGCCACGTGTGGAAGATTGCCTAAAAGTCACGTAGGCACGTGTAGAAATACACAGGGAGGAGCCGTGGCCACGTGATCTGATTCTCCAATTGCGCGAAGGATTTTCGACTTCCTGTTTTGAGTAGAATTCACTTCCTATTTGGTTTCTGCAGTTTTGGAAGAAATCTACCATGTTTTTATCTATAAATAGAAGGATTAAACACAAAAGAAAGGATCCAGTTTTAGAAATTAGTTTAGGAATTAGATTAATTAGGGCATTTTTCTTTAGTTTGTTTTTACGTTATTTTCTTCAACTTTGTTTTTAGTTTTTAAACATGTTTAGGAAGTAGTTTTTCTTTTTTTGCTAATGGATTCTTGAAATCTTGAATTTTCATTGTTATGACTTTGTTTTGAGCTTAATTTCAATATCGGTTGATTATTTCTTGGTTTTAAGCATATTCTTATCTTTAATTGTGTTGAGATTGATTGTTGGTTTATTGAATAAATAACTAAAGATTGGTTTTGACATAGTTAATGATTTGCATGTTCTTGGGTTAACTCTTTAATGTTTATGCATGATTATTATCCGAAATATGAAATAATTATGTGTTAATTTTATTGGTTAATACTAAGAGAGGAAGAACTAAGAATAGGTGAAAGTTGAATCTCTTGAGAAAGGCTTTAATAGACATCTAGGAGGATTAATTCAGACTTTTATGCCAAGTATTGAATTGTTCTGAATAAGGGAGTTTAATGCTTGGAATGATAATCTTGAATAAAGTTATATGGGTTTATTTATCTGAATTCTTCATAATCATTGGTGTTATTATTTGAATTTAAGTCATTACAATGAAAGTTAAGGTGGATAGTTTCTTTAGCAAGAGAATTTCAGTTATTGTTTTGTTTTTAATTCATGTTTTAGCTTTTGTTTTGTTTAATTGTTTATTTTGTTTAATTTTTGCTTTTGAATCAAAAACATTTGGGAAACAATCTCGGATTAATTTAATTCATACATAGATATTATTCTTAGCAATCCATATTCCCTTGGGTACGATATTTGGGGTCTTAATCTATATTTTCCTATATTACTCACTTGCTAGACACCGGTCAACTCTTCTTGGAGTTTAGGCATTAGAATTAAATCTTTTGTATTTTAGGGATCTAAACTATTTCTTCTACTTTATTTAATTGACTAGATATAGTATCAAGTATTTGATTAGAAAAATTATTTTATAATATTATACATTGTACATCTTTTCTTACATGTTTGCTATCTGATTTTATTCCTTTAAATGGTTTAGCAAAATAAATTTTGCCATTATTCTTTAATTTAATACTGTCTAATGAAGGATGTATCGATATTACTAGTTCTCCTTCAATGGTAACCCATTGTTTTCCTATTTTTGAAAATAAATTAATTTCTTTTTGAAATGGATAATTTATATTATTATAGTAATAATAATTTTCAAACAATAAAAATAAAGCAATATTTAGTTTTTTATCTTCCATTTTTTATACCATAAATTTTTAAAATTGTTTAATTCTTCCTGAGGAAATTGTTAAAAAACCATTCTACCTTTTGTTTATTATATTTTGCTTTTAAATTATTTCCTAAAAATTCTTTATTTATTTAAAAATTAGTCATAGTTACCCATTAATTTGAGAAAAAGTTTTCATTTGGGATCTAGTTGGACTAACAGAATATTCACCCTCTTTTTTTCTATATAAAATGGTTTTGGAATACTTATATTAAAATCTACGCCTCTTAATTCTAAATTTCTTGCAAATAACAATCTAGAAACTATACTTACAAATGGTTTATTATTTCAATAAATGGAAATTCTAGTAGATTGATTAATGTCTGAAGAGAAATCTATTTGAATGGATCCATCACTATGTTCTAATATACGAGAAAATTGATTTTTAATATTAATTGGTCTAGGTTCACATATTTATTTTATTTCTAATGTCCTGAACTAGTTATTTCATCCAATTTAAGTCTTCACTTAAAGTAAAGAACCAAGAGTGTATTTACTATCATACATATATGTATATATGTGTGTATATCTATGTGCCCTCATTTGTATTCTTATATTCTAGTTACATTGGTATACATACATTAAGTTTATATATAGGCATATGCATATGTTTTCTCATGGTTAGGCTTATTTTATAACTATATCTCAATATTCTATCATGTGTTACATGCATTTCCTAACACATTATGTCCCTATTTTTATGTTTAAAATGCTTTAAAAGTGTTTAAGGAAGTTTGGGTAAGTTTTGGTAATATTTCAGGATCTAAAAGTTAAGTTTAGGTTGAAATAGAGAGTGACCCAATTGGACTATGGTTTTTCCCAATTGACTTCTTTGCTTTTGGCCAATCTAAAAGGTTGTGGTATGGCTGGGTCAACTGGTTGTTCCAACCAAGCTCTTTCAGGGCTTCAATTCCTCAACAGGTAGCCTTTCTTCCTTAACTTATGAAGGGTTTTTAACATAAAAAATGTAATTTTTAATCAAAATGTCCTTTTGAAAAATTGTTCCACTATGTCTCTTATTTTTCAATTTAAAAATAATTCAATTTGAGATTTTAATTCTTGAGATATTTATAAAATAGTGCAGACTACTCTCAAGATAGGGCAAAAGACAACATTAAATTTTAAGCTAGTTTTTGACAATCTTAAAAGCAGAAGCACACTTTAACATCTCAACTTATACCTAAAATAATTATGCTAGGTCAAGTGAACCCTAGATAGAATTTTCCTATCTCAAGAATGATTTATATATTTCATCTTCTTTGCACAACTAAACATCACAACCATATTTTCACCTTATTAACATATCTAATATACCATTGATAATCATTTTACATAGGCAAGCACAGGCAAGAATATTAAAAGTTCCTATGCCGTTTTGATGTAACCAAAAGCACCTCTTTAACTCCTCTTAACTCCCTTCTCTTTCTTCTTGTTGGCTTTTCCTTTTACATAAAAAAATCATATATATAAACATCTATTTACTTTATAAATTTTAGTCCCTAACATAGGGGATAAAGAGAAGTGAAAGAGAATTATTACCTTAGAAATGTCTAAACCTAAATTTTCTCTCCCCTAAACTATATAGCTAAAATTATGGTGTTTTTAATGGTGGAAATGGCTAAGTTTTTTTGGGAGATTGGCTATATTTGGACCATGGGGTGGTCGTTGATAACTCAATTTCAGTATTTAATTTTAGTTTAATTTGAGTTTAGTTTTCATTGATCTTTTAACATCTTTTGCTTTGTTTTTACTAGCATTTAATAATTTATCCGATTCTCAATTAATTCTAGCTTTTCTGTGATTTTTGAGATTTTTTGACAGAATTTTGTGATTTTTAGGTACCTCATGGTTACCAGGAATTTCCTAGTAATCGAGACCCATGTACTCCGTCAAAACGCACCGTTTAAAGCTTGTCACGGTCAGCATGGAAATCGTGCATGATAGGGTGGAAACCGTGACCTATGGAGTTTTCAGTACAGAAGCTAAAGGAGAAGCATCTCATGGTTACTAAGGATTTCCTAGTAACTGTGAGGAAGGCAATTTTTCAGTCCAGAATGAAGATGAGAGCTATCTCACGGTTACCAGAAACTTCATGGTAACCGTGATCAAATTTTGAATTTCAGCTCCGAGCCATCTCACGGTTACTAAGTATTTCATAGTAATCGTGACCTATTTTAACCAAAAGAGGGTTTTTCATTAGAGGTCACGGTTACCACGAATTTAGTAGTAACCATGACCCATGTTGACCTATATAAGGCAGAGTTTTCTGAAGAAAAAGGAGGAGGAGAGAGTTTTTGGGTAATTTTCAGTTTTAGGGTTTCTTTCTTCTTTCTTTGAGTTCTTTGTTTATTTTACACATATAAATACATAGATATACTTGAAAATAGGGGGATTTACACAAAAACACTTAGATTAAACATAGATACATAGTTTACAAGTATAGATCTACACATTTTAAAACTCATTTTCTTGTAAGCTTTGGAGGGAGAGATTGAAGAGCTTGGATTCAGCTGGGTTTTCTTCACCATGAATTTCAGGGGTTATTCTATCTTTTTCTCTTTACATTTTATTATGGATAGTGAGTAGTCCTTTTTGTTGCTTGGGGATCTTTGAATCCCCTACTCATAATGTGAATCTTGAACTCAAATTAATTTTTACATGAATGGATGGTCTATTTCACATGTACTTATTTGTTTATCATTGATTTTTCGATCTATTGAGTTATTTTGTATCCATGGATGAATGGTGTTTATTATATGTTTTGATGGGTATTGAGCTTAATAGATTGGAGTTTATGAATGATTTTGCTCAGTTTTTCTATCATGAATATCGTCTATTTTGGATGGTTCCGAAATGGGACTCTAGATGTGTGGTATTTGTGATTTTAAAACTAGAGTATGGAGTGAAATAGATGGGTTTTGGGTTACCTGGCTCCAGAATGGGATGGTAAACTGAACCTAGGATTTAAGACCCGTACTTAGGCTAGTTGTTAGGCTGGCTCCGGAATGGGACGTTTAGCAACTAGAATAGCTGGCTCCAGAATGGGACGCTTGGGTTAAGAAGGGTTATCCCGAATTCAATTCATGTATACTTTTAGGTAAGAATTTAATTCACATTTGGGTATGGGGAGGATAAGTGACCCAAGCAATATTTAATTTCTATAGAATTTTAGTATTTGTTAATTTTCAGAATTTAATACACTGAATTTAAATTTCTCTGCATTACATACTTAAGCTTTAAAGTTACATTTCATAAATCAAACAACTCATACACACAAACAATTGGGAATTTTTTAGCATACAATTAATCTTTACAGTCTTCACACACACATTTCCCTTGGGTTCGATATTGAGGGTCCTAACTATACCCCACTTTATTACTTGTCGATCTAGTGCACTTGCTAGGGTCTCAACAAGTTTTTGGCGCCGTTGCTGGGGAAATTGGTGTTGTTAGTAAATTGTGATTATTGTTTATATGTGTTTTCTTTTTCTTATTTTGTTTTTCTTGATTCTTTTCAGGTGACATTGGTTTATGAATAGAACAAGACAAGAGCCATTACTACCTCTTGATCCTGAAATTGAGAGGACCTTACATCAAAGAAGGAGAGCCAATATAGATATCGAGATGGAGCACGATCCTCCTCTTGATGAGTTCCCTCCCAAGAATGAACAAGTGTCGAGGGCACATGAACAAATGCCAGGGGCAATAAGAGAAGAAATGCCTAGGTAAAGGACCATAATAGACTACGCTGTGCCAAGGTGGAATGAAGATCATCGAACAATTGTATTACCGAAAGGAGTGCAATTTGAGCTCAAACCAGCCACCATTACTATGGTACAGAGAAATCAGTTCTCTGGTTCAGAAGTAGAGGATCTAGCTCAGCATATCGACATATTTTTGGAAGTTAGTGACACAGTTCAAATTTCAGGTGTTAGTACGGATGCAGTGAGGTTGAAGCTATTTCCATTTACATTGATTGGCAAGGCAAGAGAGTGGTTACAAATGCTACCGCACCAGTCAATATGGACATGGGACCAAATGCAAGAAAGGTTTTTAATGAGATTCTTTCCTCCAATAAAGACTACAAGCATCCGAAATAGCATCATGAGTTTTCATCAAATGAATGAAGAGCCTTTTCACGAAGCATGGGAGAGGTTTAGAAGATTATTGAGAAGCTGTCCACATCATGAAATAGCTGTCTATCAATTGATGACCATCTTTTATGCTGGAGTTACACCTCAAACAAGGTCATTATTGGATGCAGCATCAGCAGGATCTTTCTTGAACAAGTTACCTGAGGACGCTTTTCAGTTGTTGGATGAAATGGCGGCAAATGATTCTCAATGAACTGCCCCTAGATCAGTTCCAAGGAGGCAAGGTTTACATAATGTGGATGAAGTAGCATTGTTAAAGGCACAGCTAGAGATGGTGAGAAAGGAGTTGAGCGACTTGAAGGTCCAAAATGTGGCTGCAGTGAATCAAGGAAGTGGACCATCTGAAAGTGAGCAAGTTATCCAAGAAGGAGGAGTTGTAGGAGATGTAAATGCACTAGGTGATTTTAGAAGGAATGATCCCTACAATAATTCATATAATTCGGGATGGAGGAATCACCCTAATTTCTCATGGAAGGATGGAAATCAACAAGTTTTTCAACCAAGAGCACCTTACCACTCCAATGCCTATCATAGTCAAGCTTAACCCCACCAACCACAAGCCACCACTCACTACCAAGCCCCCTATCCACCAAACCACCATCAAGGGCAAAACTCTAATCAACCTCAACCCTACCATCCACCAGGATTCCAAACAAGGCCACCCATTCAAGAAAAGAAGCCAAATCTAGAAGACATGTTTGCTAGTTTCATGAATAGCCAACAACAATTCATGGCAAGTCAAGATTCAAGGTGGAAATCTCAAGAGCAATGGAACCGAAATCAAGATGCTTCAATGAGAAATTTGGAGACTTAATTGGGTCAACTTGCAACTTCAATTTCAAACAGACAACCAGGGACATTTCCTTCAAATGTGGATCGCAATCCCAAGGAGGAGGCCAAAGCAATCACTTTGAGAAGTGGCAAGGAAGCAGCACGAGAGGAATAAAGAGGTAAATCACCAACTTCATCAACTGAATTGGAGGAATCAATGCGGAAGGTAAGTACTTCTAATTCTAGAGTAGAGATAGATGTGGATGCTCCAAGGAATGACAAGGGGAAGAGTATTGTGAATCCAAACAAAGAGGATCTTGATATCAATAGGTTGCCATTTCCTGCTGTAGCTAGGAGGGAGAAGAAAAATGAGCAATTGGCTAGGTTTCTAGAAATGTTTAAGAAATTACATATTAACTTGCCTTTTACTGAAGCCCTAGCACACATGCCCAACTATGCTAAGTTTATGAAAGAACTTTATTCTAATAAAAAGAAATTAGAAGGGTATGGAACTGTACAACTCACTGAGAACTGTAGTGCAATTATAATGAATAAGATCTCGAAGAAATTGGAAGATCCAGGTAGCTTTACTCTACCTTGCGAAATCGGCAAAACTTTTGTTGGAAATGCTTTATGTGATCTAGGAGCCAGTATAAACTTAATGCCTTATTCTATGTGCAGGAAACTTAATCTGGGTGATCTCAAGGAAACGGGAATGAGACTTCAACTTGCGGATAGATCGATGAGAAAGCCAAAGGGAGTTATTGAAGATTTACTGGTGAAAATAGGAAAATTCATCTTTCCCGTCGATTTTGTAGTCATGGAAATGGAGGAAGATAGGAAAGTGCTCCTTATCATAGGGAGACCATTTTTGAACACCCCAAGGCCTTTGATTGACGTTCATGGGCAAAAGGTTACTCTTCGATTCAACAACGAAGAATTGGTGGTAGATATGAATAAATCTCAGAAATATCCATCGATTGATCTAGAAGAGTGAGCCTATTTCATGGATAAAATCGATGAATGTGTAGAGGAAGTGTAAGAGAAAGTGCTACTAAATGATCCAATAAATTCAAGTTTGATGCATTCCTTAGAAAATGAAGAATTGGATGGAGTAAAAGAAGAACTAGTAGCAGCTGTAGCGAAAGACTATGAAGAGGAGAATCTGAAGCAAGAGAAAACCACTGTGCAAGAGGGAGAATTGAAATCTGAACTAAAACCTCTTCCTTCTCATTTAAAGTATGTATTTTTAGAAGGAGAAGATAAGCCAGTGATTATTTCTTCTTTATTGACAGGTACTGAAGAGGATACGCTACTCAAGGTGTTGAAAAAACACAATGAGGCAATAGGATGGGAGACAGCGGACTTGAAGGATATTAATTCGAGTTACTGCACACACCGGATTCTCATGGAGGAGGATTGCAAACCGGTCGCTCAACCCCAAAGACAACGCAATCCAGCTATGCAAGAGGTTGTGAAGAAAGAGGTACTTAAACTGCTTAATTCAGGTATAATCTATCCAATCTCTGATAGTAAATGGGTTAGCCTTGTGCAATGTGTCCCAAAGAAAGGGGGAATGACAGTGATAAAAAATGAATTAGATGAATTAATCCCAACTCGGACAGTCACGGGTTGGAGGGTGTGCATAGACTATAGGAGATTGAATCATGCCACCAGAAAAGATCATTTCCCATTGCCATTTATTGATCAGATGTTGGAAAGGTTAGCGGCTAATAGGTTCTATTATTTTTTAGATGGGTATTCGAGATATCTGCAAGTTCCCATAGCCCCTGAAGATCAGGAGAAAACCACCTTTACCTGCCCTTATGGCACTTTTGCTTATAGAAGAATGCCTTTTGGCTTGTGCAATGCACCAGCTACGTTTCAGCGGTGCATGATGGCAATTTTTCATGACTTTATAGAGAAATTTATGGAGGTATTTATGGATGACTTTACTATATACGGGCTTGACTTTGAGAGTTACTTAGAGCATCTCAATTTAGTGTTAAGTAGGTGTAAGGAGACCAACTTAGTATTAAATTGGGAAAAATGCCACTTTATGGTAAGGGAAGGGATAGTTTTGGGGCATAAAATTTCTGAGAAGGGGATTAAGGTGGACAAGGCAAAAATAGAGGTTATAGAGAAGCTTCCACCACCGACTAATATTAAGGGAGTAAGGAGTTTTCTAGGGCATGCAGGTTTCTATAGAAGGTTTATAAAGGATTTTTCAAAAATTGCGAAACCTTTGTCGAATTTGTTAATGAAAGATGCTCCTTTTGATTTTGATGATAAATGTTTATTGGCCTGTGAACTGTTGAAACAAAGGCTTATTTCAGCTCCGATAATCATATCTCCGGATTGGAATTTGCCATTTGAACTAATGTGTGATGCGAGCGATTTTGCAGTGGGAGCAGTGCTTGGTCAAAGGCAAGAAAAAGTCTTTTGTGCTATTTATTATGAGAGCCACACTCTGACAGGAGCTCAAGTCAATTATATGACAATTGAAAAAGAGCTTCTTGCCATTGTCTTTGCATTTGAGAAATTTCGACCATATCTACTGGAAGCAAAGATTGTGGTGTGGTCTGATCATGCAGCACTAAGGCATCTCTTTGCAAAAAAGGAATCCAAGCCAAGAATGATAAGATGGGTGCTCCTATTGCAAGAGTTTAATTTACAAATTAAAGACAAGAAGGGGGCAGAAAATCATGTAGCAGATCATCTATCAAGATTAGAGCATGATCACATTAAAAAAGGGCAGATTTCATATTTATTTCCTGATGAACGCATTTGTGCATTATTTGTTTGTGAAGTTTCTTTACCTTGGTTTGCTGATGTTGCTAATTTTCTTGTAGAAGGTTATATACCAAGAGACTTCACATGGCAGCAAAAGAAGAAGCTGAAGGCTGATGTGAAACATTACATTTGGGATGATCCTTATCTCTTCCATCTTTGTGCTGATCAAGTTCTTAGAAGGTGCATTCCCAAAGAGGAGCAAGTAGAAATCATGTAAGCTTGTCACAATGGGGAAGCTGGTGGACATCACGGCCCTAACAGAACGGTATCGAAAATTCTTTCTTCTGGCTTTTATTGGCCCACCTTATTTCATGATGTTAAATTGTTTATTCAAACCTGTGATCGATGTCAAAGAGTGGGGAATATAACTAAGAGGGATGAGATGCCATTGACTAACATGCTTGAGGTTGAACTGTTTGACTTATGGGGGATAGATTTCATAGGGCCCTTTCCAATTTCTTACGGGTTTGAGTATATCTTAGTGGCAGTCGAATATGTGAGTAGGTGGGTATAAGCTATAGCCACTAGGACTTGCGATTCAAATGTTGTTTTAGAATTTTTAAGGAAGAATATATTCACCCGCTATGGGGCCCCGAGAGCCATTATTAGTGATGGTGGGAAACATTTTGTCAACCACCAATTCAAAGCCTTATTGAAAAGATTCGGAGTGAGGTACAAAACAACCACCCCATATCATGCCCAAGCTAATGGGCAAGTTGAGGTTTCTAACCGAGAGTTGAAGGCAATCTTGGAGAAAATGGTCAATGCATCTAGGAAGGATTGGTACCTTAAGTTAGATGAGGCTTTGTGGGCTTATAGGACAGCTTTTAAAATGCCAATAGGAATGTCACCTTTTAGGTTGGTGTTTGGAAAATCCTATCACTTACCGGTGGAATTAGAGCACAAGGCTTATTGGGCTACTAAATTTTTAAATCTTAACCTTGAGAATGCAGGAAAGTGCAGGTCTCTGCAGTTGAACGAGTTGGATGAGCTCCGATTCTGGGCTTATGAACATGCCAAGAAATACAAAGACAACACAAAGAAGTGGCATGATCGAAGAATAGCCAAGAAGGAACTTATACCAGGAATGAAAGTGCTGCTTTATGATAGTAGATTGAGATTATTTTCGAGAAAATTGAAATTGAGGTGGAAAGGGTCCTATGTGCTAGTGAGAGCAGAAAAATTTGGGGTGGTGACTCTTAAACACCCAAGAGATGAGAAAGAATTCAAGGTAAACGAACATCGCGTGAAGCCCTATTTCGAGTTAGCATTTGAAGGTGATTCGGTGATTGTCACTCTTCATGACCCTTGATGGTAGTTGAAAGTCCAGCTGTGGACTTGATAAACTCAAAACTACCTCTAACTCATACTTTTGAACAATGTTTTGTGTTAGTTTCTTTTAAGTAGTTGTGTTAAGGGTAGTGGTTCAAGGATTGTGAGTTTCATTCAATTTGTGTGTGTTTTTCTGGAAATTTAGTGGAGAAGAAAGTTTTGTTTAAGTGTTAGGAGAGATTGAGAAAAATAAAATTTTTTTCAGTAATTTTAGGGGCTCAGATTACTAAGTTTATCTTGGTAACTGTGAGGTGCCTTCGATTTAGTCCAGAACTGGAATCCGTTTTATCTCACGGTTACCATTATTTTCATAGTGACCATGAGATATCTTCATTTTAGTCTAGTAGCAAATTTCATTTTATTCCACGGTTACTATTAAATTTATAGTAACCGTGACGCAGGTTAGTTTTTAGTCCAGAAACCTTTGTTGGGTTACCTTACGGTTACTATGATTTTAATAGTAATCGTGTTGGTTTAAAAAAAATTTGAAAAAGAAACCCTAATTTTAAGAAACCCTTTCTCATTATTTTTTTCCTTTCATTTCGTTTTTTCTCTCTCTCTCATTTTCTCTCTTCTTCTTCCTCTCTTCTTCTCCTCTGCCGTTCTCAGCCATCTTCTCTGGTAAGTCTCTCTTTATTCTCTCTTTTGTTTATTTTTCTTTCTTCTTGTTTAGATCTAAGAGTTTAATCATAGTTTTTCTAGTTTTTCTTAGTTCTTCTTCTTCTTTCTCTTTTTCTTCTTTGTTCTTCGTTCTTCTTCGTCTTCTTCTTTTTCATTTTCTTCTTCTTCGTTTTCTTTTTCTTCTTTTTCTTTTTCTTCTCCATTTTCGTTGGTTTTTCATTCTTGTTAGTAGATCTAGTTTCTGTTTATCATAGTTTTTGTTTAGATCTAGTTGATTTGACCATTTCTTCTCTATGTCATTTTCTGTAACATTTTAATTTCTTTTATGTTTATGGTTGTTTTTAGTTATTTTCTTCTTCCACATCATCTTCACAACCAAGTAAGTCTCCTTTCCTTTTTAATTATATAGATTTATATGTATATTTTTATTTTTATTTTTATTTTTTATTTTTCGAAAGTCTGTGTATTTTCTCTTTGTTTCAATTTCTTTCTAGTAGCTTTTATAGTTGTTTTTATCTTTCGTTTTGATGTTTTGTTGTTATCGTTTTCACTTTTCCTCATTTCCTCAAAATGTTCTTTTAATTTGTTATATATATAAAAAAAAACAGAGATTTTTGGCTTTCTGATTATCATGTTTGTTATGTAGTTATTTCTTTATTTTATTTTTAATTATTTTTTTAGTGTGTTTTTCTCTGTTTTGGCTTGTTTTTGGTTTGTTTTTCCTTTGTGAGTCTTACCTGTGAATTATTATGGATGAATTTCGTATATAAGGTACACAGCCCACAGGTATGTTCTTGTATCCTCCCTCATTTTCATTTCTTTCTTTTTCCTTTTTGTTCTCTCTTTTAATTTTTATGTGTGTCATTTGATAGAGAGAAGGGATGGCATTTGTTTGGTCATTTTGTTATATTGTATTTTGTGTATGTCCTTAAAGCACTCTTAATTTTCATTTCCTATTTTGTCCAACTGTTGCCAACTGAGCCCTGTTTCTTTCCTTTAAGTGCACTGAATTTTAATTCTGCCAAGTATGATGAGTGCAAATGTTGAATTCTTACTTGAATGCATACACCGATACATAAAAATTGTCATGCCTACAGGTTTAGTACATGTTGTTAAATGCATTGCTTTACCACGAATTGTTTGACACTGTAATCCAATTACTGGTACTGATTTGGAACTGTTGCACGAATGCACACTTAGTTAGTCATCTTATGCTCAAATAAGCATGCCAAATCAACCATCTTTTGTTTAAGTAAGCAATAGCATTTGTATGTATATGTATGCCCATTTTTGTCCTTGAGGTATATAGGCTGAAACGATTCGACCTGCAGGCTACTGGTTTCCAAAGGATGACTCGGTCATCGTGGTTGCGTGCCACGTACCTCAAGGAATTTGTGTGTGACATAAACTTATATATGCATTCTCATCTGCTCCTAATGTCTTTGTGTTTATTTTCCTTCCTCGACGTTGTAAACTTTCAATTTTGTTGTTTTTGGGCAGTGGCACCTAAAAGAGCTCGTGCTTCCAATTCTTCTCAAGCACAAGAAATCCTCTCACTTGCTAGCCATCCCTTACCATCTAAAGAACATGCCGAAGCTAGTCAACAACCACAGCCAGCCTCTATACAACAAAAGCCACGAAAAAAGAAAGGACCATGAATACCGAGCTGGGTTCCTGAAAAGATGCAAAAAAACTATGATATTTTCTCCAACTGCGACTACCTACCTTCGGTTTATCTCAATTTGAGTCTACTGGAAAAGCTGGGGATCAAGGGGGAGATTGAGAGCCACATTGCAGCCATTGGTTGGAAAAAATTCTTTGACTGTCGGGAGCTGGTTTATCCAGATTTGACCAGAGACTTCCTTTCTACAGTACAATTTCATTTCGGGGATGATAACAAGCCACCCATGGTGACCTTTTTCTTGGAAGGCAGATTTTATGAAGAATCTTTGGCTGCAATCACTGACGCCCTCGAATTTCCACCAGATGAGATTTATGCCTATGAAGAACATTCAAAAGACAGAGCTTGGGAAGACATCAGAGACTCGCTGATTGGAGGCCCTTATGTGGCCGGTACCACTAAATCACATTTACTGTGGGATCATGCCTTGAGAATTTTACATCGTTTCTTCTCTATGTCTTTCATGTATCATGTGCAGAGTGCAGGGCAGATCAATCTCCCAGAGGCTCTCATACTTTCTTGCATGGTGCGACATTGCCGTATCAATGGAGCATATCATTGGTGGAATAAACTTGAGGAGATGCAACCAAAACCGACTAAAGTGAAGAAGATCTCCTTTGGTGGATGGGTGACCATGATTTCTAGGCATTTTGGGCATCCATTGGATATTGACAAAAGCCTCCCTGCAGCTGCTTACATTGATGCCAAGATGCTGAAGAACATGAAGATAATGGTTGATGATGTGACTACCGAGCATGGGTTCAGGCTAACCAACAGAGAAGAGTACTTGCACAAGCTGGAGCGCAGCCTATGTAATCCTTCACCTACCCCGGATCAAGATTCAGTCACCTTGTCCTTCGCTCAATACACTGCTTTGATGGACCGTATGGACATTCTAACTGCTAATCAGGAGGAGTTCAAACATCAACAGCAGCAAATAATTGAAGCATTGGCTGCCTTGAACGCCCGGCTGGATTCCTAAGTCCCCCCCGCACCCTTAAGCAGGAAGTTCCTTCTTCCCTATCTCTTTTGAAAATTTTGTAAGCCCCATGCTGAGGACAGCTGGTTTTGAAGTGTGGGGTAGGAGAATATATTTTCCCTTTGTTGATACTGATGATATTAAACTATGTTAATGTTTATTTTGAACAATTGTTGGAAGTTAATTTTGCTGCGAAAAGATTGCTTTGTGCAGATTATCTATTCAAAGGAACAATTTGGGATTCAAATGGCGGAAATTGTGAAACTCTTGAACCACAACTCTTTTTAATTTTTTTTTTCAGTTGTTTAGTCTTTCTTTATAAATTTTGCATTATGAATGTTAGTTTGTGTTGATTTAATGGAGTTTGTTTTTCTTCAAGTGAATTTATTTTATGTTTTACTTTTCCTTCTGGTTTTAAGTAGAATGTTTTGCTCTAAAATCTTTAGTTTAAGTTAGAATAAAAATTTTTCCATTGAGTTATTAATCACCTTACCTTGAGCTTGAGCTGCCAGTTAATCTTGAATTGAATTAGCTTAGACTCATTTTTGAACTGATAAGTTGAAAAGACTGGATAGCTGGAGGGCAATAGTTTGTTCAGTAAAGAGTTTCTTCTTTAATTTGATCTCAATTAATCATATATCATTCGATTTCCTTATTTAATGAGCACATTAGGCTAAATAAATAAATATTAAGTAAATAAAAAAATCTAGTGAGTGAAAGCAGTTAAGCGAAGGAATTTTGGAATAGTTAGAACCTTCCTCATCACCCTTCGAAACAAATATTCAATTTAGGCAGGTTTAGGATATGACCCAGGCAGCCTTCTTTGGTAACCAACTTTCAAATGACTTTTGACCTACTCTTAGTAAAGTTTACCATTATTAGCCCCTTTGAGCCTAATTGGTATGCTAAAAGCATACTACATTTTTGTTATTGCACTAATACTTAACCATATAACCTAAATGCTTTTGTCCTTCCCAATTTGGAATTGGCCACTCTAGGTTGGGTAATGAAATTTGCATGTCGGGTTTGATGAATTTATGATTATCAGTTAAAAAGGGGGAAGTTGAATAAAATTTTGGAAATTATTGAGCTTAAATGTGTTAAATATTTTGGGACAAGGATGATAAACAATTAGTGCTTTTGGTACCCTAACACATGTAAAAAAAATAAATTAATAAAAAATAAAAAAATCAAATGTTATGCTGCAGAAATTTTAATTGATTCATGATTGCAGAAAATAAGTGTGGGGTACCTAGTATTTATAGGAAGTGTCATCTATCTTACTTCCTATGATTTTGAGAATCCAACTAATGTCCTAAGATCAATTTTTTTTTCTTTTTTTTCTTTTCCTTCTTATGATGATAGGGTATGGATTTTGAAGAAGTTCCTTGAGAAAGTTAGGTGGGTTGTGTTTCTGGATAGTGTGGCTAATTCTATTTTGCTAACTTATAAAATTCTTAGAACCTTTGCCTTATCCCCATTACAACCTTAATGTAAGCCCTGGTGATCCTATTTTGCTCTGAATTGTTTGGTGGAGATGACCCTTAAGGTTCAGGTGCTAAAGGAGAGGCTTATGACTATTTTAAGTTGCAAACACAAAATTGTCATAATTCTATGTTTGCTTGATTGCTGGAATTCACTGGTAGTTTTGGTTTTGAAGGAAAATAAATTTGTTTTAGCCTCACACACACACGAGAAATTGTTTGATATAGATCAATTCGAGTCTTTGTGATGAAGTTCTTCTTCTAAGTGACTTCTGCTAAGTGTTGTTCTGGCACTTCTGATTTTTCCTGTTCTGAATTGAAGTCTTGAGGTTTTCAAGATTGTGGATAATTCATTTGCTTGAGGGCAAGCAAAGTCTAAGTGTGGGGTATTTTTATAACTCAATTTCAGTATTTAATTTTAGTTTAATTTGAGTTTAGTTTTCATTGATCTTTTAGCATCTTTTGCTTTGTTTTTACTAGCATTTAATAATTTATCCGATTCTCAGTTAATTCTAGCTTTTCTATGATTTTTGAGAGTTTTTGACAGAATTTTGTGATTTTTAGGTACCTCACGGTTACCAGGAATTTCCTAGTAACCGTGACCCATGTACTCTGTCAAAATGCACAGTTTGAAGCTTGTCACGGTCAGCATGGAAATCGTGCATGATAGGGTGGTAACCGTGACCTATGGAGTTTTCAGTATAGAAGCTAAAGGAGAAGCATATCACGGTTACTAAGGATTTCCTAGTAACCGTGAGGAAGGCAATTTTTTAGTCCAGAATGAAGATGAGAGCTATCTCACGGTTACCAGAAACTTCATGGTAACCATGATCAAATTTTGAATTTCAGCTTCGAGCCATCTCACGGTTACTAAGTATTTCATAGTAACCGTGACCTATTTTAACCAAAAGAGGGTTTTTCATTAGAGGTCACGGTTACCACGGATTTAGTAGTAACTGTGACCCATGTTGACCTATATAAGGCAGAGTTTTCTGAAGAAAGAGGAGGAGGAGAGAGTTTTTGGGTAATTTTCAGTTTTAGGGTTTCTTTCTTCTTTCTTTGAGTTCTTTGTTTATTTTACACATATAAATACATAGATATACTTGAAAATAGGGGGATTTACACAAAAACACTTAGATTAAACATAGATACATAGTTTACAATTATAGATCTACACATTTTGAAACTCATTTTCCTGTAAGCTTTGGAGGGAGAGATTGAAGAGCTTGGATTCAGCTGGGTTTTCTTCACCATGAATTTCAGGGGTTATTCTATCTTTTTCTCTTTACATTTTATTATGGATAGTGAGTAGTCCTTTTTGTTGCTTAGGGATCTTTGAATCCCCTACTCATAATGTGAATCTTGAACTCAAATTAATTTTTACATGAATGGATGGTCTATTTCACATGTACTTATTTGTTTATCATTGATTTTTCGATCTATTGAGTTATTTTGTATCCATGGATGAATGGTGTTTATTATATGTTTTGATGGGTATTGAGCTTAATAGATTGGATTTTATGAATGATTTTGCTCAATTTTTCTATCATGAATATCATCTATTTTGGATGGCTTCGGAATGGGACTCTAGATGTGTGGTATTTGTGATTTTAAAACTAGAGTATGGAGTGAAATAGATGGGTTTTGGGTTACCTGGCACCGGAATGAGATGGTAAACCGAACCTAGGATTTAAGACCCGTACTTAGGCTAGTTGTTAGGCTGGCTCCGGAATGGGACGTTTAGCAACTAGAATAGCTGGCTCCGGAATGGGATGCTTGGGTTAAGAAGGGTTATCCCGAATTTAATTCATGTATACTTTTAGGTAAGAATTTAATTCACATTTGGGTATGGGGTGGATAAGTGACCCGAGCAACATTTAATTTCTATAGAATTTTAGTATTCGTTAATTTTTAGAATTTAATACACTGAATTTAAATTTCTCCGCATTACATACTTAAGCTTTAAAGTTACATTTCATAAATCAAACAACTCATACACATAAACAATTGGGAATTTTTTAGCATACAATTAATCTTCACAGTCTTCACACACACATTTCCCTTGGGTTCGATATTGAGGCTCCTAACTATACCCCACTTTATTACTTGTCGATCTAGTGCACTTGCTAGGGTCTCAACAGTCGTCCATCTCTTTCCCTTTATTTCATGGTCTTTCATGCATTTTTATTTATGCATCCTAGGAGAATTCCATCTTGCTCCCTCACTCTTTTTAATTTCTCATTTCAACACCATTATATGTTCTCCTTTTCAATTTATTCCCTACACCATGCCTCTCTAATTACACATGTGTATGCCTTAAAATGAAATTACCATAATGCCCCTATACTTTAAAGTGATTCCCTCGTAGTCCTATCCTATAATTTATTAAATATCCATTCATGTATCAACTTTAATACCATGTAAACATGTGTATGTTCTCCTAGGCATATGTTAGAGCCTCACATTTCTCTTCCCCCTAAAAGAATTTTGTCCTTAAATTCATACCTAACTTTAATAGTTATGGATATTGTACCCATATAACTGATTTAGGTTTCTATATTGCTTCTTCCATGCCATGATGTTTCCATAATACCTTGACAAAAGGAATATATTTATTCTGTAATTATCTGATTTTTCTGGCTAAGATCTCTTTTGGCTTTTCATCATATAAGTAATTAGGTTGAACCTTTATCTTCTGTAGGGGCAATATGTGAGATTCATCTAATTGATACTTCTTGAGCATTAAGATATGAAGGACATCATGTAATCTGGATAACTCTACAGGGATTTTCAACCTATAGGTAACTGGTCCAACTCATTCCAAGACTTTACATGGACCAATTAATCTTGGGCTAAGTTTTCCTTTCTTCCCAAACCATAATACCTTTCTCTGTGGTGACACCTTTAAGAATACTTTATCACTAACCTAATATTTGATGTCTTTCCTCTTCAAATCTGTATATGACTTTTTTCTGTCACTAGTTATCTTCAATCTCTATTTAATAATTTTCACCTTCTCTTCAGTATCTTTGATAATATCAAGACCAATTATCTTACTTTCAACTAATTCGATCCAACAAATTGGAGTTTTGCACTTTCGACCATATAAGGTTTCATAGGGTACCATACCAACATTAGTTTGATAATTATTATTGTGTGCAAATTCCATCAAAGTAAGGTATTTGTCCTAACTTCTCAAAAAATCTAAAACACGCCCTCTTAGCATATCCTTCAATACTTGCATAACCCTTTTGGATTTTCCATTTATTAATGGGTGAAATATTGTACTAAAATGAATTTACATACCTAAAGCTTGTTGTAAACTCTTTCAGAAACTAGACATGAATCTTAGATCTAGATAAAAAAAAATTATAAATAATGGTATTCCATACAACAATTTCATTTACATACATTTTTGTGAACTTATCCATCAAATATCTAGCTGAATTGGTATTAACTGAGCTATTTTAGTAAACCTATCAACAATCACCCACATTATATCATGCTTTCTTTATATGAGAGGAAAGCTTGTAACAAAGTCCATGGTGATATTATCCCATTTCCAATGTAGAATTGAAATGGGATTCAGCAACCTTGTGAGGAGTTGGTGCTTAGTTTTCATCTATTGGCAAGTGAAGCACTTAGAAACATATTCTACTACATCCCTCTTTATCCCTAGCCACCAGTAAAATTGTTTCAAATCTTGATACATCTTGTTACCACCAGGATACATGGTAAAAACCATGTTATGTGCTTTATGCAACAAGTTTCTCTTTAATTCTTAATCATCTAGCATATAATGTATATTTTAGTAATGCACACTTTCATCCTCTTTTATTGAATACTCTAATTTGCTTTCCTCATGTGTAGATTGGACTATTTGTTGCAATTTTTCATTGCTTTTCTAAGCATTAATTATTGCTTATCTCATATTAGGTCATGCCTTTAATTGAGAATTAAAGGTTGCCATCATCTTTCGAATCGAGGCATCAGCCACCATATTAGCTTTTCCTAGGTGGTAATTAACTATGTAGTCATAATGTTCTAATAACTCCAACCATCTATGGTGCCTCAAGTTGAGTTCTCTCTATGTAAGTAGATACTTGAGGTTTTTGTGATCTATGTAAATGTTACATCTCTCCTTATGTAAGTAATGTCACCATATTTTCAAAGAAAACACTACTACTACCAATTCTAAGTCACATGTAGGGTAATGTCACCATATTTTCAAAGAAAACACTACTACTACCAATTCTAAGTCATATGTAGGGTAATTATGTTTATGAGGCTTCAACTACCTTGATGCATATGTTACAATTTTGCCATCATGCATCAGTACACATCCCAAACCAATTTTGAAAGCATCACTATACATGGAATATTCTTTACTTGGAGTTAGTTATATTAGGACTGGAGCTTTTGTTGACATCTTGTTCAACTATTCAAAACTTGCTTGACATCTGTTAGTCCAATCAAACTTGACACCTTTCTAAAGGAACCTAGTAAGTGGAAATGCAATGACTAAAAATCCTTTCACAAAGTGGCAGTAATAACCTGCTAGGCCCAAAAAACTTCTTATATCTATTACATTTTGAGGTGACTTTCAATAAATAATGGTTTCAATCTTACTAGGAATAATGCTAATACCTTCTGATGACTTGATATGCATAAGAAAAGAAACTTCTTTAAGCCAAAAGTCACATTTACTCAGTTTGGCATATAATTGCTTCTCCCACAATGTTTGTAGCATAATTCTGAGATGTTCTATATGTTCTAACTCATTTCTAGAATAGACCCATATATCACTAATAAACATAACAATAAATTGGTCTAGATAGGGTCTAAATACCCTATTCATGTTGTCAATGCATTAGTCAACCCAAAAGGCATGACCAAGAATTCATAATGGCTATAGTGGGTTCGAAAAGAAATTTTTAGAATATTCTCATCCTTCACTCGGAGTTGATAATATCTCGATCATAAATCAATTTTCAAAAACATATCGGCATCTTCAATTGATCAAACAAATCTTTTATTCATGGTAGTGGATATTTATTCTTCACTGTTACTTTATTAAGCTACCTATAGTCTATACAAATTCTCAAGGTGCCATCATTCTTTTTGACAAACAAAACTAGTATGTCTTACGGTGATACACTAGGCCTAATAAAGCTTTTTTCTAGTAGCTCTTGCCATTTAACTTTCAATTCTTTCAATTCTGATGGTGCTATTCTATATGGTGCTATAGAAATAGGAAATGTACCAGGTAAAATTTTTATAGATAACTCTACCTCTCTTTTGGATGGAAAACCCAGTAACTCCTCTAGAAATACATCAGGAAATTCACTAACCTCCAGTATATTGTGAAGATTTACTTTTTCCCTCTTTAAATCAAGGACCAAAGCTAGGAATACTTCACACCCCTTCTTAAGAAAACTTTTAGCTTGCATAGTTGATATGAATTTTGTTTGGGGTTTAGCCAAATACCTTATGCCAATATTTCTTTACCGTCATATCCTTTAAGTACTACTATATTTACCCTACAATTTACTATTGCTTGGTGTTTAATCAACCAATCCATTCCTAATATCACATCAAATTCATGAAATGATAGTTCAATTAGGTCATCAAAAAACTCTTTCCCTTGAATTATGATGGGATAATTTCTACACACTCTATTAATACAAATACTATGGCCCAAAAAACTAGTTATGCAAATGTCAAAATCTAATTGATCCACATATTACATACTTCTATGCATATCCCTTATGCAAATGTATGAATGTGTAGAGCTCGAATCAATAAGTGCATGCACATCAGTATTAAAGAGAGAGAAAATACCTGATATTATTTTTAGGGAATCATGATCTTTGCTAGCATTCATTGTATATTCCCATCAAGGGACTGCAGTAGTCATAGGTCAATCAATAGTTTTAGATATATTTCTACACTAGGATCTAAATTGGCTTGATACACCTTATCCTCTACCATATCTTCTAAATGTTGGGGGTGCATTAGAAGCTCTCATGCTACCCTACTGTGTAGACCCTTGTTCATACTTCATCGGATAATTAGCCATGAAGTGATCAATACTGCCACATCTAAAATAAGAACCTATCAATAATCTACATATACCCATTTGTCTCATAGCATAATATGAACACTCTGGTGGAGGTTTTCCACTTTATCCAGCCAGTGCCTTCCTACCAGATCTAGATGTCGTAGAGGGTCCCTATCGTCTACACCTATTCATAGACTCAGCTGGTTGATTTCCTTATACACCTCTAGGACTCTTTCTTGCCAAAAAGCCACCTTTAGAAAAACTCCTTCTTTTCTTTCTTTCTATCTTTATCCACCTCTAGGACTTTTTATTGTCAGCATCTAAAAACTTCAATCAACAACAATTTCAATACATAGTAACTCAAACTACTAAACTTTTTTTCATATTTAGCCACTATCCCCTTTGCTTCAAATTCAAAAACTGCATCAACTTTACTTTTTTGTAGGCTTTAATAATTGATCGACTTCTAGAAAGTGCACTATATCAGTTAGTAATATAGAAAAGTATAGATTAAAATCCCAAATATTATACCCAAAGAAATATGGATTGCTAAGAAGAATATCTATGTATGAATTAAATTAATCTGAGATTGTTTCCTAAATATTTTTGATTTAAAGCAAAAAATTAAACTAAATAAACAATTAAACCAAACAAAAACTAAAATTAAACTAATATGAATTAAAAACAAAATAATAACTAAAATTCTCTTGCTAAAGGAACTATCCACCTTGACTTTCATTGTAATGACTTAAATTCAATAGAAACATTAGTGCTTATGGAAAAACTAGTAATAAAGCCAAACATCTTTATGCGAAATTATCATTCTTAGTATTAAACACATAGACAAATTTAATACTTAGCATAAAAATCAAGTTTAGCTACCTAAATATTCATTGAACTCTTTCATAAGTATATTCACCTCCAATTTAGTCTTAGTTCCTCCTCTCTTAGTATTAATCAATAATTTCAATACATAATTACCTAAAAACTAGAAAATAATCACACATTAACACCAAAGAGTTAACCCATTAACATGTAAATCAATGACAGTGCCTAAAAAAAATTTAGTTATTGAATCAATAAACCAACAATTAATCTTAACACAATTAAAGATAAGAATATGATTAAAACTAAGAAATAATCAATTGATATTGAAATTAAAGCTTAATCAAGTCATCACAATGAAAATAAAAGATTCAAGTATCCATTATCAGAAGTAAAGAAAACTACTTACTAAACATATTGAAAATTAAAGCAACTAATAAGATGAGAAAAAAAGAGTTACAGAAGCTCCCTTAATTAACTTGTACAGAAAAATTAGAGAAAGCCTCCTACTCCTTGGCTATTGCTCTTCATAGACTAAAAAAAATAACATAAACTAAAAACTAAACTAATTTGTGATTAAGTGATGAAGTCTTTACTTGATGATTGATCTCCCTTTTCTGGTATTTTTGTCGAGTATTTATAGACAGAAGTGAAATACTTTGGCTTCTGTAGCTTCCCAATTTAGCATAGAAAAAGGACTCTGCTAAATGGGAATTTTTGCCAAACTTGAATACTTGATACACGACCAAGTGATTTGAAGAACAAAACTGATGCACTATCGTTTAAGGATTTTCTTCTTGGGTTGTATGCCAAGTGGCCTTTTTCTTCTTCCCTTGTACGGCCATGCATAGGCTTATAAAGCCTTACACGACCAAGTGAGGTTTTTGCTTTTGAGGCACACGGCCAAATGTGGCCTCGCTGCACTGTTGGATTTTAACGGTTACATGCATCACATACATGAGCAGAATTTTAAAATTTTTTTAACCATTAGATCTGATCTTGCCATGAATACACAACATAACTATATGTAAATAAGAAAAATCACCTTTGATTTTTGTTGAACAGTTGATTTTACTTCACACCTGGTTGTCGCAAACCACAGTGTCCAAAATCGAACACCTCCAATGAGTAACCAACACTAGAGAGGGGTAAATTGAACCAACAAATTGGTGTTTAACTAGGGCTGGCTGAAATTCCCAAGAGGTATCTTAGGAGTTGGCGTAAAAGGGAGAGAGAGATGAAGAGAAAAGACTTTCTTTTTGTTTTAATCACTTAACCCTAATTCTCATTAGTTGGCCTTTTATAGTTGGTTAAAATTCCAACTCCTTAATGAGATTGGGCTCTTTAAAATTGCTGGAGAATTATTAATTGGGCCTTTGGAATTAATTATAATTATTTGGACTTAATTAAATCCAACTTAAATCTTTTCATAAAAGACCATGCACAAAATCCACAAACTAGGCCCTTTGTGCATCTAATTGGATTTAAATACCCAAATGGATTCCAAATCCAACCAAATTAAATATGTGAGTTCCATAACACTTATGTAACATATATAAATTAATTTGGTCCAAGAAAAAACCCTTTAATCCCTTTTGTATGGAGTTGGCGTGTGGCCCTTACAGAATGGCTTCCGCCAACTTTCTTTATTCCTCTGGCCCTTAATAATTCCTCCAATGGACCTATTAATTATTATATCAGTCCTATAACACTTATAGTAGTCTTATAACACTTATAAGACAATAATAATTAATCATGAAATACATTATTTCATTTAGATCCAATTTACAGAACATTTCTCAAAAGTTCCGCGGATAATTTTACTTGATCATAATTAATTAAACTCTTTAATTAATTATTAACATATTCACTTCTCTTCCTTCATAATAATATCAAATATTATTATCCTTGTCATTTTACCATTTTATCCTTTCTCTATATGTGTGTGACCTATTGGGTTCCTGTCCATGTTGGCAGTATAATATGTAATTGTAAGTTTTTCTCAAAACTCACATGATTCAAACTCATTTAAATCATTTTATCAATCTCTATTGATATTTTGATACATCATTATACAAGTCATGATTGGCCTCTAGCTAGGCATCATGACTACCCAAATGTTAGGAAAGTCATGTGGTTTGACTATACCCTTCCATAGAGACAGTTACTGTGCAATTACTCCTTTCACCACTCTTATCTCAATTAGATTCTGAGTATGGATTTCTGTCAACTCATATAAATATAATTATGTATGTTCTATTAATTTAACCATTGTTCCCAAAATGACTTCTATGGATCTCTATCCATCTTGGCATATTACTCTTGCCAGAGATTCTCTGAACAAGGCAATCATAGAAACATGCGAGATAACTTCCCTTGTTAAATCTGGGATGGTGAATCCTTTGTCAATCACTCAAATATCTTCAAGTAGGTCATGATATACCCAATCTCCTAACTATGTTCACTCCCAGTTGAAAGTAATCAGTTATGGAGTCAAAGTGTACCACTTGCTACTTAAGATAACTTTGGTGATCTCAAGTCTAAGGATACTTGCACAACCGCTATGAAGAGATTCCTCACTGACATAGATTTAATATCCATGTGACGATTCTCTTTGCAGGTCTCTAATGAACTTTTTCTTCTAACAAGCATCCACATGTTAGCTTTGATTATCTTCTATAATCACAGTTATGAGAACCACTACTTGAACCATTCAAGAAGCATAACATGTGCTTGTCTGTCCGAATTAACAATGTCCTATCTTGTTAATTGTATGACTAGGGATATTTAGATGTTAAGACATTTGCATGCAATAGACATCTCACATCATGAACACCTTCATGATTGCCCTTGCACTGTGTTTATAATATCTAGGACTTCATTTATTAATTTAAGATTTACAAACTCATGTATTTAAAGATAGCATTAATAAATGAATGATGCCTTTTATTAAGAATATAAATTTTTTATACATATGAAAAACATCCCTATTACATGGGCTCTAGGGCATACTCTCTAACAATCTCCCACTTGCACTAGAGCCAATCACTCATATGTCTCAGACCCATGCTATTTATATAGTGATCATGCTTTAACTGGGAAAGTGCTTTAGTGAGGGGATCCGCCACATTGTCATCTGTGGGAACCCTTTCTATTTTCACATCATTTATAGCTACTATTTCCCTTATGAGATAGTAGCGTCTGAGAACATGCTTGGATCACTGATGAGACCGTGGTTCCTTTGCTTGCGCAATGGCTCCATTGTTGTCACAGTATAAAGGAATCAGATCAACAATGCTAGGCATCACTCCTAGTTCGGTTATGAACTTTTTTATCCAGACTGCTTCTTTGGCTGCTTCTAAAGCAGTAATGTACTCAGCTTCCATCGTGGAATCAGCATTGTTTCTTGTTTGGAACTTTTCCAAATAACTGCTCCTCCTCCCATTATGAACACATAACCAGATTGTGATTTACAATCATCTTTGTCAGATTGGAAGCTGGCATCTGTATACCCATTTACTTCCAAACTACCCTCTCCATATACCAAGAATATATCCTTAGTCCTTCTCAAGTACTTAAGAATATTCTTGACAGCTGCCTAGTGTTCCTCTCCAAAATTGGATTGGAATCTGCTTGTGACACTCAAAGCAAATGCTACATCTGGATGTGTACATAACATAGCATACATGATAGAACCAATTGCAGATGCATATGGTATTCTATTCATGCTCTCTCTATCCTCTAATGTCTGTGGACACATAGACTTAGAAAGGTGTTTCCCATGCACTATGGGTATAAACCCTTTCTTAGAGAGATCCATATTGAACCTCTTCAATACTTTATCTATATATGTACTTTGAGAAAGACCTAGCAACCTATTGGATCTATCTCTATATATCCTTATTCCCAGAATATAGGATGCTTCTCCAAGGTCTTTCATGGAGAATTGCTTGGATAACCATATTTTAACAGATTGGAAAAGAGAAATGTCATTTCCCATGATCAATATGTCATCTACATATAGAACTAGGAAGACAATTGCACTCTCACTGACCCTTCTATACACACAAGGTTCATCTTTATTCTGTGAGAAACCAAACTCTTTGATTGTCTCATTGAATCGTATGTTCCAGCTCCTAGAGGCTTGCTTCAATCCATAAATGGATCTTTGAAGCTTGCATACCTTTTCGCTATTTCCTGATGTGAATCCTTCTGGTTGTGTCATATACACATCCTCAGTAAGATTTTCATTAAGGAAAGCTGTCTTCACATCCATTTGACAAATCTCATAATCATAATGAGCTGCAATGGCTAAAAGTATTCTTATAGACTTAAGCATCGCTACAGGAGAAAAAGTTTCGTCATAGTCAATACCTTCTTTTTGACGATAACCTTTTGCTACTAAGCGAGCTTTATAGGTAACTACATTACCTTCCATGTCGGTCTTCTTTTTGAAGACCCATTTGCACCCTATGGGTTTTATCCTTTCAGGTGGTTGAGTTAAAGTCCATACTTTATTCTCATACATGGAGTCCATTTCGGACTGCATAGGCTTAAGCCATAAATCACGTTCTGAACTGTTCAAAACTTCTTGATAGCTTGTAGTCTCATTGTCCTCTACTACAGTTATGCCTCTATCCGAATCAATGTGAAATCCATATCTCATAGGGATAGAACGCATCCTAGTAGATCTTCTAGGATTTTGTGTGTAATCAGGTTCAACTATAATCTCATCATTATGAAATTCAGTTTTGGGTTCAATCGGTTGATCATCTTCTATTTGTGGGTCTTGAACTTCACCAAGTTCAATTTTACTCCCACTGTCCTCTCGTAGGAGAAATTCTCTTTCCAAGAAGACAGCATGCCTTGAAACAAACACCTTTTGTTCTAAGGGATGATAGAAATAATATCCAAACATTTCTTTTGGATATCCCACAAATAAACAATTGTCAGACTTAACATCCAGTTTGTCTGACATTGTCCTCTTCACATAAGCAGGACAACCCCATACTTTCATATGAGCAAGCATGGGTTTCTTGTTATTCCACATCTCATATGGAGTGACATCAACCAATTTACTAGGAACTCTGTTTAACACATAAACAGCAGTTTCTAGTGCATATCCCCAAAAGGACTTAGGCAAGTCCGCTCGGCTCATCATTGATCGAATCATATCTAATAATGTTCGATTTCTCCTTTCAGATACACCATTGTGCTGTGGTGTATATGGAGGAGTCCATTAAGATAAAATCTCATTATCTCTAAGATAATCCTGAAACTCTTGACTTAAGTATTCTCCACCTCGATCTGATCTAAGTGTTTTAATACTTTTGCCAAGTTGTTTCTCTACTTCATTTCTGAATTCTTTGAACTTTTCAAATGCTTCTGATTTATATTTCATTAGATAGATATATCCAAACCTGGAATAATCATCTATGAAAGTAATGAAGTAGGAGTAACCTCCTCTGGCATGTGTAGTCATTGCACCACATACATCTGAATGTATTAAGTCCAAAACCATTTTAGCTCGTTCTCCTTTACCAATAAAGGGAGCTTTTGTCATTTTTCCCAATAAACAAGATTCACATGTATCAAATGATTCATAATCAAATGATCCCAAATCACCTGACTTATGTAATTTGGTCATGCATTTTTCATTTATATGGCCTAAACGACAATGCCATAAGTATGAGGTATTTAGATTATCATGTTTCATTCTCTTGTTATCCACATTATGTACTTCTTTAATTAAATCAAGAACAAATATACCATTCTCAATGATAGCTTTTGCATAAAACATATTGTTCTTAAAAATGTAACAACATTTGTCCTTTAAAGAAATATCATAATCATTCATCAAATGACTGAAAGAAATAATACTTTTAGATAAGGCTGGAACATAATAAAAATTGTTTAATTCCAGTACTAATCCACTAGGAAGAGGCAAATAGTAAGTCCCCACAACTGTTGTAGAGATGTTCTGTCCAGTAGCTGACTGCAAACATATCTCTGCCTTTCCAACTCTTCTAAAGCTTCTAAGCCCCTGTAGATCATTACATAAATGAGATCCACATCCGGTATCTAATATCCAAGATTGTTTTAAAGCAATAGAATAAGTATTAATTTCAATCATATGAATACCTGAAGTAGAAGCATCAGCTTGCTTCTTCTCCTTGAGAGAATCTAAATAGGCCTTGCAGTTACGCTTCCAATGACCATCCTTTCCACAATAGAAGCAAGTTCCTTTAGGATTCTCTTTCTTGGCAACCTTCTTCTTGGAGATCCAACCATTCTTTGGCTGCGCCTTGGTTATCTTCTTCTTCTTTTGCTTCTTGCCTTTAGCAGAAGTGACAACCATGACACTTTTTGGATCCTTTTTAAATGATCCATCAGCTGTCTTGAGCATATTGATTAACTCAGGAATGGATACTTGGATCTTGTTCATGTTGAAGTTAAGCACGAAAGGTGCATAACTTGGAGCCAACGAGTACAAGATTAAATCTATGTATAGATCATTATCCATAATATAGCCAAGTCTACTCAAATGCTCAATATACCCATACATCTTCAATGCATGAGTAGCAGCTGAAGTGCCTTCCACCATTTTGCAGCTAAATAGAGCTCGAGCAATCTCATATTGCTCAGTTCTAGCCTGAGAAGAATAAAGCTCCTCTAGATACAAAACGATGGTTCTAGCATCCATCATTTCATGTTGCTTCTGAAGCTCCGAGGATATAGCACCCAGCATCAGACATGCTGCTGCTTCACTATCCTCCATGTATTTTCGATAAATGCCTTTGATCTCATCAATGGCATGATCTGATGGAAGTGGTGGTGGATCTTTATCCAAGACATAGTGGATCTTTTCAGCTCTGAGAACAATTCTCACTTGCCTGATCCAGTCAGAAAAGTTATTGCCAACCAGCTTGTTATCCAAGATTGAACGTATATTAATGTTCGACATGCTCATGATGATGACCTAGATGTGAAAAAGAAAAGATATGGGAGTATGCTCATATATATGTATGCATTAATAAGGTCTTTAATTAATCTATTTACTCCCACTATTTTATTGCGAATTAATAGCCCTCACTATATAATCCGAGAAAACCCGATGGTTTTCTTAGTGGGCCAATATCCAATCCTTGATATGTAATTTGACCTTGACTATGGTCAACAAGCCAAATTCCATACCCTTGAAAGGTAGGTATCTCTATACCAATTGTGTCTCTACACAACTATTGGATCATTAGGTTATCAACTCTTGATGCATCCATATCATATATGCATTCCCTAATCTTGCCTCTAGAACCATTAGCCTTGAATGTGGTCAACAAACTAATGGGCTAGCTAAGATGACCCATTTAATTAGATTTGAACATATTCAATATAATGTGAGCTTGACTGTGGTCAATAACCCACACTATAAAGAACTCTGGTTCTCCTTAAATTAATGGAAGGCTTATATACCTTAGTATTTGTTTGAGAGTTTTAGTTAATTAAGTCTCATCATACATGGTTGGCATACATTAGTATGCATCCTATATCTATCACATAAATATAAGCATACAAATATGGTATAGTTATGGACTTCACTACATTGATTTCCCCGAGCCAAGAGGGAAATCAAAAGGTCACACCTAGGTAGTATGCATGATTCAAACAAGAAAAATAATTATATTATCTTCAAGCTTGTTGGATCTCCATCCGGCCCATCTTGCTCCTTGAAAATGGTCTCCATCTCTATTTCTAATTCTAATCTAACTAATCTAATTACATAATATAATTTGAAATGAAATACAAACCAAAAACAAGTGGTCGGGACATGAAAGTCCTTATTAGGCCAAAACATGCATAATGCTCAATCACATTAGGCTTTGTCCATAACTATCCATCATGCCAATCATACACCCTTATATGCCTTTCTAATGCATAAATAAATGGATTACTAACTTTGTTTCAACCTTTGAAACAATATTTTGAGTTATTTTAATGATATGATCAAATTAGGAAACTTTTTCCATTATGGAAACTTTCATTTTAGGAAACCTTTTGCATGCATGTGTTCTTTTCTTAATAATCAATCCAATTGATTATTAATTAATTATAAATTGATTATTTAATTAATTAATCATATTAAATAATTAAAATAATCAATTTTGGGCTTAAAACAAATGTAGGCCGAAACCCACAGAAGAAAAACCCTAACTGTGTTCACACACAAACTAGTTTTGTGTCTTTTGGACCATTTGGGCCTTTTGGAATGAGCCAAGCCCACTCCAGCCCTTAAAACCCATTAATAAACTTAATTAATGTTTATAATGTTTAATTTAAATCAGCTCCTTGGGCCCACCAAGTCATTCACTAATTTAAACCAAGTCCGTAAACATAATTAAGCCCATTAAGTGGTTTTAATGGATTAAAATTAATCAAATTAATTTAAGGCCCATTTTAATTAATCCAATTAATTAAAAACACTTTAATATATCATATATATCAGATTTAGAAGATTAAAAGTCGTTCTAACCAAGAACACATCAAGAACACACGAAGAACACCAATTTATTGAACTTTTTGACAAAACTAGTTTTCATGCAAAACTTGTTCGATTTTAATTCCGTTCGATCCTACGGCTTAATATCACATATTAAACACATAAAATATCATCTAAATGATTTTTAAATTGATCCATAAGAAATTAAATTAGAACAGCCCCTACATCACCTAGGGTTTCACGCCAAATCCTAATGGGTTTCACGCCAAACCCTAATCACAATCCTTTAAAAATTTCGTTTTTGTTTCCACCAAATTTATTTGATCACACATATAACCAGAAATCAATATTTCTCATTCATGAACAATCAAATCTAATATTTTAAAGTTCATGAAATAAATAACTCAAAACAAAACAAAACTTATTCCACAGAAAAATATAGAATTGTATATCCATGGCAAAACCGTGGCTCTGATACCATGTTGGATTTTAACGGTTACATGCATCACATACATGAGCAGAATTTTAAAATTTTTTTAACCATTAGATCTGATCTTGCCATGAATACACAATATAACTATATGAGAATAAGAAAAACCACCTTTGATTTTTGTTGAACAGTTGATTTTACTTCGCACCGGGTTGTCGCAAACCACAGTGTCCAAAATCGAACACCTCCAATGAGTAATCCAAACTAGAGAGGGGTAAATTGAACCAAAAAATTGGTTTTTAACTAGGGCTGGCCGAAATTCCCAAGAGCTAGCTTAGGAGTTAGCGCAAAAGGGAGAGAGAGATGAAGAGAAAAGACTTTCTTTTTGTTTTAATCACTTAACCCTAATTCTCATTAGTTGGCCTTTTATAGTTAGGTTAAAATTCCAACTCCTTAATGAGATTGGGCTCTTTAAAATTTCTGGAGAATTATTAATTGGGCTTCTGGAATTAATTATAATCATTTGGGCTTAATTAAATCCAAATTAAATCTTTTCATAAGAGACCATGCACAAAATCCATAACCTAGGCCCTTTGTGCATCTAATTGGATTTAAATATCCAAATAGATTCCAAATCCAACCAAATTAAATATGTGAGTTCCATAACACTTATGTAACATATATAAATTAATTTGGTCCAAGAAAAAGCCCTCTAAGCCCTTCTGTATGGAGTTGGCGTGTGGCCCTTATAGAATGGCTTTCGCCAACTGTCTTTATTCCTATGGCCCTTAATAATTCCTCCAATGGACCTATTAATTATTATATTAGTCCTATAACACTTATAGTAGTCTTATAACACTTATAAGATAATAATAATTAATCATGAAATACATTATTTCATTTAAGTCCAATTTATAGAACATTTCTCAAAAGTTTCGCGGATAATTTTACTTGATCATAATTAATTAAACTCTTTAATTAATTATTATCATATTCACTTCTCTTCCTTCATAATAATATCAAATATTATTATCCTTTTTATTTTACCATTTTATCCTTTCTCTATATGTGTGTGACCTATTGGGTTCCTGTCCATGTTGGCAGTATAATATGTAATTGTAAGTTTTTCTCAAAACTCACATGATTCAAACTCCTTTAAATCATTTTATCAATCTCTATTGATATTTTGATACATCATTATACAAGTCATGATTGGCCTCTAGCTAGGCATCATGACTACCCAAATGACAAGAAAGTCATGTGGTTTGACTGTACCCTTCCATAGAAATAGTTACCGTGCAATTACTCCTTTCACCACTCTTATCTCAATTAGATTTTGAGTATGAATTTCTGTCAACTCATATAAATCTAATTATGTATGTTCTATTAATTTAACCATTGTTCCCAAAATGCCCTCCATGGATCTCTATCCATCTTGGCATATTACTCTGGCCAGAGATTCTCTGAATAAGGCAATCATAAAAACATGCGAGATAACTTCCCTTGTTAAATCTGGGATGGTGAATCCTTTGTCAATCACTCAACTATCTTCAAGTAGGTCATGATATACCCAATCTCCTAACTATGTTCACTCCCAGTTGGAAGTAATCAGTTATGGAGTCAAAGTGTACCACTTGCTACTTAAGATAACTTTGATGGTCTCAAGTCTAAGGATACTTGCACAACCGCTATGAAAAGATTCCTCACTGACATAGATTTAATATCCATGTGAGGATTCTCTTTGCAGGTCTCCAATGAACATGTTCTTCTAACAAGCATCCACATGTTAGCTTTGATTATCTTTCATAATTACAGTTATGAGAACCACTGCTTGAACCATTCAAGAAGCATAACATGTGCTAGTCTGTCCGAATTAACAATGTCCTATCTTGTTAATTCTATGACTAGAGATATTTAGATATTAAGACATTTGCATGCAATAGACATCTCACATCATGAATACCTTCATGATTGCCCTTGCACTGTGTTTATAATATCTAGGACTTCATTTATTAATTTAAGATTTACAAACTCATGTATTTAAACATAGCATTAATAAATGAATGATGCCTTTTATTAAGAATATAAAATTTTTATACATATGAAAAACATCCATATTACATGGGCTCTAGGGCATACTCTCTAACATGCACTTGGTCCAAAACTCTATTTTTTTCTCCTTTTTCGAATCTTTAAGCATGGCCGCTTATATTTTTATGCACAGTAGTATTAATTACCTCTAGACTAAGCGTTGAGTTTCTAGCTTCAATTTCTCAAAATTATAGATTTGACCTAGAACTTTTAATTTCTTTCAATTAGGCCTTTTTTTCTTCAATTGTAGCACTGAAAAATACCAAAACTTACAATTAACTCTTAAAACACAAATTTAACCAATTAAACCAAAATTTAACTAAATTAACACTAAATTAACTCAATTAAACACCTAAAATTGCACTAAAAGCATCATCTAATTTTCAATTATCAAATACCCCACACTTAAACTTTGGTCATGCCCGAGTAAATTAGAATAATGTAACTTTTCAAAATAATCAAACTCAAATAAAGAATCATGCATTTCAAAATCAAGTTTAGCAATTAACAAGAGCACTTAATAAAATTTACAGCTAGAATAAATTCAAACAAGATAATATGAGTTAGTTTCCTTATGTGTATACAATGGGGCTAATGTATTGGTTATCAAAGAATGGATAAAAGATCAACAACAAAAATAGCAACTCTAAGATGAAATAAACTAATAATTTTAACTTTTCATCCCATTAACTTAAGCAATAAAAAACTTAGCCAAATTTTCTCGACCCTTCATAATTCAAAGCTCTTATGAGTGAGAAAACTATTAAATTTCTCTCAATTTCACAACTCATGCCCTTTTTAGAAGAAGTCATAATTGAAATCCCTTGTAAAATATCCAACACTTCAGATTTTTATACATGCTAGCTTTATTTCTTTTTCCTTCTTTCTTTCTTTCTCTTTTTTTTCTTTTTCGGACTAGCTTTAATGTTGTCAATAAAATAATAAAATGAGTAATAACAAGGAATGTTCATTTTTTAGTTAACTTCATCTATAGCTCTTGACAATAAAATAAAAAAAAATATCTTACTTCACCCATTATAATACCCAATAAAAAAACTAATCCATCCAATCCTAGAGTGGCTGGTTCTAAAAGGTAGATAAAGGCATTTCAGGCTATATAGTTAATATATGAGTGTAACAAAAATAAATATGGCATGCTTTAAGCATACCTCATTAGGCTAAAAAATGGCTAACAATAGATAAATATGCATATAGGGTAAGAAAATAAGTTAAGATATGGGTCAACAAGAAAAATATTGTCTAGATCACTTTCTAGCTTATTTTGAGTTGCTTTTATACTTTAAAAGGTGATGAGGAATGTTATAGTGTTCTAAAATTCCTTACTCAACTATTTCATACATTGTTTTTTTCCAAGTTCAAAACAAAAAAAAACAGTCTTAAGTGCTCAAAGAATAGAAACTAATAAATATAAGCCAAGTTGGATGTTAAATTAGCTAAAAATTCATTAAACAACATGTTTATCTTAATATTAAACAAAATTTTAAACATATTACATTCTAAATTCAAGTTCCATATGTTCAGAATTTTAAGGAAAGACTAGGGCAAAGTAAGCTAAATGTACATTATATGATATTGGAACTAAATCTACTTAACTAACATGCAAATTTAAAAATTAAACATGCAAACTAAAAACCAAACTAAATAATCTAAAACAAAACAACTAAAACTGAAATAATTCATGAGTAAGATAGGAGATTATTCAAGGTAAGAAAATGAGTAGAGAAAGAGAACTCCCTTGAATTGATCTTCAATTTCTAGCTCAGCTGAACACTATCCCCCTCTTTAAAATCTTGGTGTCCTTAGCAAAGTATCAAAAATTTTAGCTCATTATATAACTTTTGAGAAACAAGTTAGTGCCCAAGAGAAATGTAACTAGAATAATTGCACACTTGGCTTAAAGTAATAACATAAACAAAAAACAACAATTAAGCCCAAAAGAGTCATGAAATCTAGTGAATTAATTAAACAAGCAAACATACCTCTAAAACATATACAGTGCAATAAACAAGACTTAATAATCATGGGAACTAAGTGAACGAATACAACTAGGCCAATATACTTGAGTGCTCAATGTATGATATCAATATTTTACATCATGGACAGTGGGTGAATGCATAATCTCAATTTTAAAGCTAATTAGTGATGGTTGGGCTTAAATAAAAGAAAAAGAAAGATTTCAATGGGTCATGGTAAGCACAAAATAAAATAATCCAATTATAAATACATTCATAACCTATATCAAGACAACAATAAAGTTCAATTCCAAACAATATGTAGCTAAAAGTAATGGAATGCAGATGAACATAACTCAATTCAAAATTATACTATAAGAAAACCTATATTTAAGAATAATAAAGTCGTAGCAATTCTTACATATTAATCTCAGCAAGAAAATTAAAGTATTAAGCAAATAAAAAACAAATGAAAAATGCCCCTAAAACTTAAACTGACAAATAAAAATTTAAACATCATTTTTAGGGTTTAAAATGAGATGTTACATATACAAAGCCTAATAATGACTGTCCATCTTGAAATGAGCTTTTTAAAAACATATTATAATAGTCAATTGGACACCTGTAGTAAAAGTTATGATCAAAACAATTCATGTTGTAATAAAGACTTAAAACAAGTGATAATGTGCAGGTGAGTGCAATGCTTAAATCAGAAGTGTGTGTTCGACTGAGTTGTGTGCTTTAGGTGAGTGAGTGAGTGAGTGAGTGAGTGAGTGAGTGAGTGAGTGAGTGAGTGAGTGAGTGAGTGAGTGAGTGAGTGAGTGAGTGAGTGAGTGAGTGAGTGAGTGAGTGAGTGAGTGAGTGAGTGAGTGAGTGAGTGAGTGAGTGAGTGAGTGAGTGAGTGAGTGAGTGAGTGAGTGAGTGAGTGAGTGAGTGAGTGAGTGAGTGAGTGAGTGAGTGAGTGAGTGAGTGAGTGAGTGAGTGAGTGAGTGAGTGAGTGAGTGAGTGAGTGAGTGAGTGAGTGAGTGAGTGAGTGAGTGAGTGAGTGAGTGAGTGAGTGAGTGAGTGAGTGAGTGAGTGAGTGAGTGAGTGAGTGAGTGAGTGAGTGAGTGAGTGAGTGAGTGAGTGAGTGAGTGAGTGAGTGAGTGAGTGAGTGAGTGAGTGAGTGAGTGAGTGAGTGAGTGAGTGAGTGAGTGAGTGAGTGAGTGAGTGAGTGAGTGAGTGAGTGAGTGAGTGAGTGAGTGAGTGAGTGAGTGAGTGAGTGAGTGAGTGAGTGAGTGAGTGAGTGAGTGAGTGAGTGAGTGAGTGAGTGAGTGAGTGAGTGAGTGAGTGAGTGAGTGAGTGAGTGAGTGAGTGAGTGAGTGAGTGAGTGAGTGAGTGAGTGAGTGAGTGAGTGAGTGAGTGAGTGAGTGAGTGAGTGAGTGAGTGAGTGAGTGAAGAGAGTGGTGTAAGGGATGGTGGAGGGAAGGAGCTAGGCAAGGCAAGGCAGTGAGCTAGCATGCATGGGAGGGCCTGAAGAAAAAAGGGAAAAAATAAGACAACATAAGAGGGAGAGAAAGCAAAACGAAAAGAAAATAAAGGGGAGCAGAGAGGATAGGTACGACCATGTATGGGAAAAGGCCATGATATGCATGGTTGTATAAAAGAAAGTGAGTATAGGCGCACTGGCAAGCGAGGGAGGAAGGTAGAGGCACACGGGGGAGCAGGGCGGCGCTGGCTAGCATGCAGCCGCATGGCTAAAGACATGCGCACTGCTCGACCAAGTGACTGGCCACCGAACTTAGAACAAAAATTTTGGCCCTCCACTACTTTTTAATATTCAAAGTTTCCTAGAGAACAAAACATTAGAAAAGACATAAGTCTCATCTTAATTCTATCAACAATTTAATCACTTCCATCAATAATACGAACTCATAATTAAACTTGCACTCATGTATATTAAAGCTAAATCAATTTTTGCTAAAAGACTGTCAAATTTTATTTTTGAACCATATAAACCAATTATAGCTACACGTGAATAAAGCATTACATATACTCACTTAATTATGCCTATTCCTTTTAAATTATCTTTAAGCTCCAATTTAATTATCTCAAGTAATATGCAAATGTATTAATTAATTGTATTATATATTAAGTCCACTATTAACTCAGCATATGTCAAGTTCTTCTTTAAGTTCATGAAGCATTAAGCAAATAAATTCAATTTTACACTCAAACAATGGAAACAACTCGATGATCATAACTCCACATTAAGTTCAACCGAGTTGTATTACCTTAAAATCTAAATGAGTTTTTTAATTACCCTAAAAGCACTGTCTAATCTTGATTAATCACAAGGATCATTAGAAGCTTATATTCAACCCAAATCTTAAACTCATTAATTAAAAGACTAAAAACACACTAAACAAAAGAAACATGAAGAACAGAAATTAAACCTTAGAAACTTATGAAAAAATAATAGAACAAAACTCGTAAAAAGAAAAATTGATGAAATTTAAAAAGAAGGGTTAGAAGATTTTTGGTTTGTTAAGTCCTAGCTCGACTCATATTACTCTCGAGAGGTCGAGATTGTGATCCAAATATGGGTCTTTTCGGGCTTTACTCCTCATTTTCTCCCATCAGTAGAAGAAACTTGTCATAGTTTATTAATGATGTAAGCTCTATATCTTCAATAAAATATGACTCCTCATTTGGCTCATTTAGAACGAACTCTATCGGCTCTTCTAGCCTAAATAAATTATTCAAGCAGATTGAATCTAGTGTCTTCACCTGAGAATTTTTTCCTTTCTTGCTCCTTTGGTAATAAATTCTTCACAAAAGGTTCTAACATACCTTCCAAATGACCACAAGAGTTGTCTTCATATATGAATTGTTCATTTTCTTCCTTATCCATCGTTAATGAATGATTTCTTTCTTTCTCCTTGCCACTATCACTTTGAAATTGCATTGAAACACTCAATAATTCTAGTTTAGATTCCAACTTTTTAATGCCCTTTTATTGATCCCTTAGTAAATTTTCTTGAATTTTGATTGTCTCCTCTTAAGTCATTAACTTATCTTCTTTAATCCTTAATTTTTCCTTTTGAATCCTAAACTTTTCCTTTTGACTTATTTATATAGACTCCAAATCTTCTTTTTTAGCATTAAAATTCCTCTCCTTCCTTATAATCAGGTCATAAATATCTTAATTTTTGTAGATAATGGCCTCTTGTGTGACCCTCCATTTTTTTCAGTCAAAAATTGCTTCTCCTTACTAAGCAAGTCAAGAAGAACTTGATTTTTGGAGTTACAAGCCTCTTTTAAATACTGCAGTTCTTGATTCTCTCTCCTTAATTCTTCCATTTGTGCACTCAAAGAATCATCAAATGGTAGTGCATAACGAGTTTGTGATTTTGTACACAATAGCTTTATCTCTTCCCTTTCTCTTATTAAATCATTTATTTGTTGTTTTAAAAGGAACAACTCATAGTTTCGACATCATCTTGCATCATCTTGAAGAATGTCTCAAATTTTTCCTGCAAAGAGCAATCACCAAATCAAAAACAAAATAAAAGATAAAATCACAAACTAACTCAATCAAAGATATTAGACAAACAACACCATTATTCCCTAACAACAGCGCTAAAAACTTGACTGGCTTCTAGCAAGTGTACTAGATCAGTTAGTAATATAGGAAAATATAATTAAGATTCCAAATATCAAACCTAAGGGAAATTAGGTAAGTGCAAAACCATTTTAGATTTTTGAATGAAAACTATGTGTAAAGATGAATGAAACATAAGAAAAACTAGTAATAAAGCCAGATATCTTTATGCAAAACTATCATTCTTAGTATTAAACTCATAGACAAATATAATACTAAGCATAAAAATCCAGCTTAACTCCCTAAATATTCATTGAATTCTTTTGCAAGTATATTCAACTCTAATTTAAACAGTTGAGGATATTGCTCTTTCATATTTGCCTCTAGTTCCTAAGTTACTTTTTGTACCCTATAATGACACCAAAACACTTTAACAAGAGAAATTTGCTTATTAATCAACTATTTAATTTCCCTAACCAGAATCTCTTTTGGCTCTTCATCGTATGATAAATTGGGCTTAACCTGAATATCTTGTATAAGTAGCATATGAGATTCATCTGAACGATATCTACGTAACATAGATACGTGAAACACATCATGCATTTTGGCTAATTCCATATGAAAGGCCAATTTATATGCCATCGGTCTAACTCTTTAAAGGATTTCATATGGACCAATAACCCTCGAGCTCAATTTACCTTTCTTCCTAAACCTTAGTATTTTTCTCAAATGAGACACTTTCAAGAATACTTTATCCCTCACTTGATATCCAATATCCTTCCTTTTTAATTTCGCATAGGATTTTTGCCTATCACTATCTACTTTCAATCTCTGCTTAATAACCTGTACTTTCTCCTCCATATCTTTTATAATGTCAAGCCCAATCATCCTATGTTTAGATAACTCGGTCCAACGAACTTGAGTTCTACATTTTTAGCCATATAAAGCCTTATATAGTGCCATATCAATACTCTTCTGATAACTATTATTGTAAGCAAACTCCAATAAAGCCAAATATCTATCCCAACTCCTTATGAAATCCAAAACACACCCTCTCAACATATCCTTTAAAATTTGGATAACCCTTTCAAATTGTCCAGCCAATTGAGGATGAAAAGCTATATTATATAAGAGTTATGTTCCCAAGGCTTGCTATAAGCTTTGCCAGAATCTAGATGTAAATCTTGGATCTCGATCAAAAATTATAGACATTGGTATTTCATGCAATTGAACTATTTTATTTATATAAAGTCTTGCCAATTTGTCCATATACTAATCTATTTGAATCAGTATAAAATGAGTTGATTTAGTCATCCTATCAACTATTACCCAGATTGCATCATGCTTCTTCTGAGCAGAAGGCAACCCTACAACAAAATCCATAGTAATATCTTCCTATTTCCATTGTGGAATTGGAATGGGGTTTAACAGTCCCGAAGGAATTTAATGCTCTACTTTAACTTGTTGACAAGTTAAGCACTAGAAAACATAATCCACTACATCCTTCTTCACACTAGGCCACCAATAACGTTATTTCAAATCCTAATATATCTTATTCTCGCCAGGATGCATGGTGAACACTATGTTATGAGCTTCAGGCAATAAAGTTCTTTTTAATTCTTTATCATCCACAACATATAATCTATTCTAATAATACACATCCCCACCTTCTTTTATTATACACTCAATTTGTTTTCCTTCATGCAATCATTGCACCATCTGTCGTAACTTTCCATCTCTTTTTTAAGCATCTAACACTGATTTTCTCACACAAGGTCTAGCCTTCAACTGAGCTATATGTGCACCATCTAATGCAAATTTCCATCTACCCTACTATAAGATCATAGCTGCTATCATCTTTCAACTTAAAGCATCAACTACAACATTCGCTTTACTTGGATAATAATCCATTATATATTCATAATTCTTAAACAACTCTAACCATCTGCGCTATCTCAAGTTAAGTTCTTTCCGAGTAAGCAAGTATTTGAGACATTTATGATCTATATAAATTCTACATCTTCCTCCATATAAATAATATCATCATATCTTCAAGGCAAATAGTATTGTTACCAACTCTAAATCATGCATAGGGTAGTTTTGTGCATTCACTTTCAATTGACTAGATACATAAGCCACTACCTTACCATCTTGCATCTGCATGCAACCAAACCAACTATGGAAGCATCACTGTACATGGCATATTCCCTACCAGAAATTGGTTGTGTTAGAACTAGAGTTTTGATTAAAATTTCTTTAACTAATCAAAACTTGCTTGACAATAATCAATCCATTAAAACTTGATATTCTTTCTCAACAACTTAGTGAGTGGTAAAGCAAGGACTAAAAATCCTTTCACAAAGCGATGATAGTAACTTTCCAAACCCAAAAAACTTCTCACTTTAGACAAAATTTTGAGGCGATCTCCAATTTACAATAGCCTTCACTATAATCAGATCCACTCTAATGCCTTCAAAAGACACAATATGCCTCAGGAAAGAAACTTATTTAAGCCAAAAGTCACACTTGCTCAATTTAGCAAATAATCAATTCTCCCTCAAAGTCCGTAATACAATCCTCAAATGTTCAGCATGCTTAGCTTTATTTGTAGAGTAAACCAATATGTCATCTATAAACACCATAACAAATTGGTCCAAGTAGGTCTAAATACCCTATTCATAATATCCATAAAAGTAGATGGTATATTTGTTAATCCAAATGGCATTACTAAGAATTCATAATGACCATAGCAAGTTCTAAATGTAGTTTTGGGAACATCCACATCCTTTACCTTGAGTTGGTAGTACCTCGATCACTAATTGAACTTGAAAAACACTACAACACCTTTCAACTGATCAAATAAGTCTATAATTCTAGGCAATGGGTACTTGTTTGTCACAGTCACTTTATTCATTTGTTGATAGTCTATACACATTCTCATAGATCCATTTTTTTCTTTATAAACAAAACTAGTGCACCCCAAGGTAATGCACTAGGCCTAATAAAGCTTTTATCAAGAAATTCCTATAACTAAACCATTAAATCCTGCAATTCCTTTAGGGCCATCCTATACGATGCCTTAGAAATAGGAGTTATACCCAGTAAAACTTCTACAGATAACTCTACAACCTTTTCAGGTGGAAGACTAGGTAAGTCTTTAGAAAATACTTCTAGAAACTCATTTACTATAGGAATTTCTTAAAGCTTCACCTTCTTCCTTTTTGAATCAAGTACTAGGGCCAGATATACTTCACATCCTTTACTAAGAAATTGTCTAGCTTGCATAGATAATATCACATTGGTTAAGGATTTTGTTCGAATGCCCTATACCATTACTTTTTTACCAACATCACCTCTGAGTGTTACTGTTTTAGCCCTATAATTAACCACTACATCATGTTTGGACAACAAATCCATACCCAATATAACATCAAACTCTTGAAATGGTAACTCGATGAGATTAGCCTAAAATTCTTTCCCTTGGATCATAATTGGACATTCTTTATAAACTTTGTTAACACACACAATATGCCCCAATGTGTTAGTTACATAAATATTATAGTTCAATTCATGTGTGGTTACATGTTTCTACCCATATCCTTAATGCAAACATAAGAATGAGTAAAACTAGGATCAATGAATGTATAAATATTAGAATCAAAAAGAGAGAAAATACCAGCTATAAATTTTAGAGCATCTTGATCCTCTCGAGCTTTCATTGCATAAGCCCGACTAGTAGTAATTGGAGCCATAGGTCAATCAAATGATTTAGACATATTTTTAAATAGGATCTATGATGATTTGATCCACCACGCCTTTTTAATTTGCCTCTACCAGAGGAGGGTGTATTAGAAGATCCTTTGTTACCCTATTGTCCAAAACCTTGCTCCTGCTTCAAAGGATAGTTTATCATATAATGGTCAGTACTACCACATCTAAAATATTGTCCTTCCAATTTCCTGCAATTACCCTAATGTTGCCTAAAATAATAAGGACATTTTGGTGGCTGACCCCCGCTTTATCTCCTAAAAGCTTCTCTACCAAACTTAGACTCTAAAGATGATTCTTGTCTTCCTCCCGTATTAGTAGGACTAAAAATATACTATGCTGGTTGATTTTCCTATACTCCTTTAAATCTCTTCCTAGTGAAAGATCCATCTCTTATCCCACTTCTTCTCTATTCTCTTTCTCTTTTAGCTAGCTCATTCTTTTCAACCTATATAGTTGCTATAACCAGTTGATGAAAATCCACCATATGCAAAGATGTAGACCCTATGAACTTCTCTTTAAGTCGATCATTCAATCCATCTTCGAACTGTCTACACTTAAAAGCCTCAATTAACATCGAATTAGGAATATACTTGCATAGATGATTGAACTTTTTCTCATATTTAGCCATATTCATAGCTTTTTATTTCATATTCAAAAACTATTTTAGTTTTTCTTCTTTGTATACCTCAGTAACATACTTCTTCTTGAACTCTGCCTTAAAAAATCCCCATATAAGTGGATATGGTAATTAAGGTTGTTTTAATAATAATTTTTACCAATCCAATGCTAGTCCTTAGAGTAAGGACACTATATATGACACCTTATGATTAGCTGGGTAGTGAATTTTATCAAAGATTATCCCTAGCTTCTCTAACAAAAACTTGGCTTCTTCAGACTACTCTAAGTTAGTACCAAAGAATACCCTTACACCATACTTTCTAATTTTAGTTATTAGTGCTTTAGGTGCCATCATCTACTATAAAATTTATGCTATATCTTGAGACATGGTGAATAATGCTTCCCTAGAAATGGCCATAGGAATCTCATTTCGATTAGAAGATGAAAATCCAAAATTGGAGGGGTTTGTTCTAATCGGCAAATTACTTTCAGCCGATTCTTTGATAGTATCCCTAGAATCCTCTATCTACTTTTTATAAGAAAATAGGGACTTTTGTGCTAAGCCAACACCACACTATATCATATTATAGATTTCTAGACTCTTATTGAATAAGAAAAGTTAAATGAGGCTTTGATACCAAAGTGTAACACCCCAATTCTATCAATCTAACCATTTTACTGAGTCATGCATTTTTAATCAATTTTACTACGTTATCATACTATTATGCATACTTTGATCATACAATTGCATCATTCTGCTACATTCATACCTATCTATTAGGTGTTACTATAGCGATCACATACTTTATCACATATGCATTTTAAGGGTTACTACCACCATTCTAATATTTACTTATTTGTACTATAGCACTCTTATCATGTCATATGTATGTTTATACTTATAAAACTGGGCTTATACAACTCAACAAACTAATACTAAATACATCACTACATCCATAATATTCTTAATACAAAATATTCATCAAAAAATCCCTACATCAACTTCTTTACAGACTTGCATTGGCCTTTTTTAAAGCAGAGAATGCCCCTGAGCAAAAGTCCTATTCACTGAACTACACAGATAACATAGCCCATGCTAAGCTATAAATCTTAGTGGGGAACAAATCATGATGGATGACCACCCACAATGATTATCAACAAACACTCAACACTTATACAATAGGATTTCAATAATAATAATAATACAATATTAATAATGGAAACATAATAATATATACAATTAATAAGATAACAAAGCTTAACATATATCTAAGCATAATTAAATCATATGGATGATTGATATAATCTATGCATTTATTTCATTATTAATTACTATAATTAGAGTAAATCTTATGTTTCATCAATAACATTTGAGCATTTATGCTTTTAATTCAAATACTGCAATTATAATTAGCCTACCTAAGTTTTGAAAGTGGATAATGGGAACTCTAGATACCCTTAGGTATCAAACTTTTGATATTCGAAGATATCAAATCTCTAGACCCATAAGGGGCCAACTATACTCTAGACCGATCAAGCAAACCCAAATAGGGTCAGCTAACAATCCTAATGGAGCTATTTATGATCCAAATGGGACCATCTCTATATTTTTTTACCTAAGTGGGACTAAACTTTAGCTCTGCAACTTTATCCCTATAGGCATGCCTATCTATCCATAATTAAACTCTATTTGTAGGTAACACAATGATTATATTTATTTGATTTATCATGCTTACGCTTTTATTTTACAATGTGTACATATTGGTATAGAGTCAAATAAGAAGTTAAACTATCTCTACCATATAAACATATATACTCATTCTCATATATCAATGTGGATAATTGTAATTCGAACATATATTATCATGATTTTGTACTTTAGCACGTTAACAAATATGCATAACATATATGACATATTCATGTTATATCAAATGAGTAACAAACATGATAATAAATCATTTAATTACTATATGTCTTACTTCTTCAACCTTATCAAATTTATTGCTTTACAAATGGTATTTTTATATACCTATGATCTTATGCGTCATAATATATTATTTCTTTCTTATGAAAAGCTTTATATTTCTTTATCTTTTCTTTTAAACATCTTAACCCCATAGTTATCTATATCATGCTTGATTTAAATTTCAACAATTCATATCCTATTAGGTTGGCATTTGAGGTACACTAAGGTATTGCTTTGAGAAGGAAGGAAGAAATAAGAATATGCTTTACAAGGGTGAGTTGCAAATGTAACTGGTATCATGGATGCAATAGAGAAGGCTTGCAGAATTTTGAAAAAAGAAAAGAAAAATTAAAAGGAGCAATGGCAAGCTCTGTCACTGGTGTAACAAGGCTATGAGCATGATAGTAGCGAGTTTTTTCCTCTGTCCACAAATTTAACAATATAGCATAAAATACTCAACTTGCATGCCTGCAAGTTTATTGCTCCAGATTTACTTTACTAGCATTATGTTTTTAAACAAGATCATTGTACAAGAATTTCATCCAAAAATTCTCATAGCAATATCTTGTAATTTAACTCCTTAATTCAAATTCATTTTATAATAGAGCATTATGCTCAACTGCAATAGGACATGATTTACTACAAATTATATGTCTCTCAAACTCTTGGAACATTATGAACAAACTAAATATTTAGTTAATTAGAAAGTAAACATTAAAGATGGTTTCTCTTATCAAAATTAACAATTCAAGCAATACTTTTCTTATGATCTAATTAAAGAATTTAGCTTCATTTTCAGTCAAACTCATAAACACTAGCACCTACGAAAAAATCATTAATTAATCTTTCACTACTAGCTTGGGTTTTTATCAAAATCTACCATGCAAGCATGTCTATAATCACACTAAGTCCTATACCTTAGCCAAAACCATAATCAATCTTTAGTCCTTCAATACATTTTTGCCCTTGATCTTCTTACTTCCTTTTTTCCTCTACTTATAGCCATGTATTATTTACATTAAAACCTAGATTTCTTCTCATCAAATTCATTACACCATAAAAAGGAAGATGAAATAAGAAGATGATTATTAAAAAAAATCTCGTTACCTTCACAATCTCACTTCAAATACCCTTTTCATCAACCACATGCAATTAAATTTCCTTTAGAGTTTAAGGGAAGTAATATTAATCTTTAGAGATAAAAGAGAAAAAGGAAAATATGAGTTCCCTCTTTCCTTTTCCAAACAAGACTTTAATTTCCCCCTAATCTACCTTTTCTCTCTTTTACATGCAGTTTCTAAAGTTAAGTGAAAATGGGAAAAGTTTTATTTAATCCCATCACATATTTTCTCTCTTAAATCTACCCCCATATAACCTTCCTTTAAAGTTATCATTCTTTTATAATTATGTCCCTTAATTAGCTTTTCCCTTTAAAATCGACCCCACATGACTTTCATTATATAATAACCCATAATCTTATTTTTCCTTATTTCAATTGCACCTTTATAATTATCATGCTCAATAATTCATATACATAACATAAAATAAAATTACTACTTTGCCATTTATGACCCAAAAATTAAATTTCACATGTTTAATTAAACCTTAATTAAGTATAATACCACATTAATCATGCATCTCCTACTAAGGTCAAAGTTGGAGCCTTACATAGGTAACCGAGGTTGTTTAAGCACTACCTTCCACCAATCATATGATGCTTCTTGATGTAAGGAAATAGCATAAGTTACTTTGTAGTTATCTGTACACCAGATTTCATCAAACACTCATTTAACTTTCTCCAGCCAGAACTTTACTTTTTCAAACCCCTATAAGGTTGTACCCATGAACTCTTTTGCTTCATGTTTTTTAATTATTCTTTATAAAATTTAGGCTATGTCCTGAGAAATTTTTAACAATGCTTCCCTAAAAATAGTAGCAGGCACTTCACCTCAGGTAAAAGCTGAAGATTTTGGATTTGAGAGATTGGATCGCATAGGCAAATTGCTCTCATTAGTTTCTTTTATTGCTTTCTTAGATCCTTCCATGATGTAGTGTCTATAAGAAATCGGGATGTCTGCATTAGGCGAACATAATTTATAATCTATACATTCATGTTCCTAAGCTTTTATTGGCTAGATTGCCTAAACCATGCTCTGATACCAAAAATATAATATTCACTCTAATTTCTTTTCTCCTATTATCATACATACTATATAAATAATAACCATAATGTGTTTACCTGTCCTTTACATCCATTATTGAGGAATGTACCCAGTTTGCATATTATAAACTTATGTATAAATTCCATGATCAAGATTACAAATTTCATATGTATATTTTCATATTCAACTAATTTTGATATATGTATTATTATATATTACTAAATTTAGGTTTGTTTGACCAATATTACATTACATCATCTTTTAATACAAAATGCCATTTGCAAAAACAAAACAAAACTACAAGATTCATACTTTTGACCTTTCTTAAGTCTGGTGTTAGCCTTCTTATTGTAGATCACGTCTTTATAGAAGAGTCCTAACTTTGATACCTACATGGATAAACACTCATGTTAAGCTATACAGCTTAGTAGGGAATAGTTAATTTTGTAAAACCACTCATAGTGGTAATTCTCAAGCACACAAGCATAAATAAGATATAATAATAATAAATTTGTATTAACTACAAAGGAAATCTCATCAATTAAAGGAAAGAATAATGCCATGGCAACATTGTATTACAAGTTTAATTATACATTAAATCATTGACTAGTATACAATTTATCTCTTTATCATTTTCTATGATTGCTTGCTTAAGTTCTGTGGGTGTGGATATCAAGTGATGTGGATACCTTAAGGTGTCGATCATATGAATACCCATAGGTATTTAATTTATGAATACCCAAAGGTATCAAACATACAGACCCAAAAGGGGTCAACATTGTGGTCCTAAATGGGGACAAACTATAGATCCAAATTGGTTCAAAACTATGGCAGCTACAACTGTACCCAATGGGCATGCCTATCTATCCATAACCAAGTTCTATATGCAGGCATAGAGTCATCTTTCATATTAGTTTATTCATCATGCACTAAAAGAAAAATCCATTTTCCCGATGAAAATTTCCAACAGAATTGAGTGAATTTTCGAAGAGAAATCAAATTGCTGATGGAATTTAGCAATGGAAATGGCATTGGAAAATCCATTGTAGGCACCTTTACCATGAAAAATTTTTTCGTCGATAAAAACATAGTTTGTCGGTAATTCTATTAGAAGGTACAAATAAAAAACTATCATCATTTACCATATTTACCGATAGAATTACATGTTTCGTCAATAAATTTATCGATGAAAATTAGCATTCCGTAGGTAAATATAGTGACGGTAAGTATATTTCTATCGGTAAATTTACCTTCTCCTAAAAAACTTTACGATAGAATTATTCGTCATCATTCTGTCACTAAAAATATTATATATTTTCAATAATTATCTAATAATTCAAGAAAAATACATATAAGTGTGTGTGTGTTATCTAGCCTAGGTTTTACAGATGCAAATAAAGTAATAAACTAATACAGCAACCTAACCTAACCTAACCTAAGGCCTAGCATGATTCTTCCTTTAATATTTCCTTCATATAAAGTTTGTACATGTCAAGTGACAGTACCATTCAAGCAACTAACGTAACACTAGAATTTAAGTTATGAGCATTATACGTGTTAAATGTCGTGCAGCATATCACTATACTAGCCACTGAGTTGCTAAATACCAAACTATATATGTGTTTTTTTTTTCTTTGTATAGACCTTTAAATAGGTGAACAACCCTATAAAACTTAAATAGTTGAAAAGCCCTATAAATTGCATAGCCAACTTTAAATAGGTAAACAGCCCTATACATTACATAGCTAACTATAACTTACATAGCCAATTTTAAATAGGTGAAAAGCCCTATAAAAATATATAAATTACGCAGCCATATAAGAATAAAAAAATATTAGAAACTCACTTGTTTAACTAAAACTTGAGATACAATGTTCAGCTATTATAGTACAAAATTCCTAAAAAACTAAAAAATGAGGCCTGCTATTAATACCCCAATGCCAATTATCACATTCACAAACATATGAGTGGATAAGCCTAATTTGTCAAAATGTAGTTGTTACAGTTCATGCAAATCTTTACAATATGTGAGTGGATTACTAAGTACACATACAGACCCAATTGTAGCAAACACGACCAGCATGTCTTTTAACTTTGAAAATAAAATAGAGAAAGTTATTAAGCTAGATCCAAATTTACATCATATTCTTTTTAGAACTAATAATTAGCTTCCAAAATAGATATGTAAACACTAGAAATAACAAACATTTTATGTTATAGCCTATTCATAAAATTATCATTAATCACAGGAATAGCAAAACTATATTTCTAAATGTCTAGCATCAAGCTCTCAAGATTGCCCAAGAACATTCCAGAATGATAAATCACTGACTGGACTTATCCATCACAAATTTCCTAATTTTCATGTTTTTACTTGCATTTAGGCAATCACAGTTAACTAATTTAGCTTGAATATTTTCAGCTTAGTTGGCAACAAAAAGAAAACCATGAAGATGGAGCTAAATACTAACCTTAGGTAACGAAAAGATTGTTTCCCAAGTTGAAGACTGCATACTATCAGACTTTTCAAGAAAGTATGACAGCGAAAACTTCTATCAACTATGAACTAAAGACTATTTAAAGGTTGTGATTGTATTGACATGCTGCAAAATGATCTTGAAACTAATATTGTAAAGCCCAGTTCAGTTGGCAATGATATCTAGTCTATGAGAATTGGACAAAATATATATGTTAATACCATCAAGTGTGTCGGCAGGCCTATCTGGAAGATGTCAAAATTAATTATTTATATTAAACATTATTAATAAACTAAAAGACAATTATATTTGAGTTTTGAAAATAGTAAATTTTCTCCCTTTAAAATTTGAAACTTGTAAGAAACTTAACATGTGATAAGTTTACTATCTTATACAAAAATAATAAAAAAAATGTTTAAAAGAAAATCTATTTTTATTCATGACAATAGAATTTTAGAAATATATGCAACTCTGTTTGGATATGGTGACAATTTAAAGTAAGTATCTAAGATTTGACATCACATTACAGTATTGTAAATTTTCAATAGAAGATGCCAAGCATTTAATTGCAAAATGCATAAAGAACTATGCAATCCATTTAACTGCAAAATGCATGAAGAACTACACAATCATCGTTACCTTGGTGCCAAGTCCAATTGTCTTCTCATCAGATTCAACAGGCGTATCATAGTCAATTGGTCAGATGTATGGAGTTCCTTGCCACGAATTCTCCATTGAACCTGTATTCAGAAATTCTATGAAATAGACATGTTGTAATTAGATTAAGCAAGGGCTTTAGCATAATGTCAGAAAACATTTAGCTGGCCTATGCACGGATGTCAATTCTTAAAAAGAAACATCAAGAGACAACATTCGTCAAACAAGATAAAAAAGAAATTTATCAAAACTCAAAGCTGCCACTAAGGAAAACTCATAAAAATTACTTCTTTACTTGGATAATTTCAGTTTCCATCCCCAAAAAGTTCGTTACTTGAATAAATGGTAATCAATACTGCAAGAAATTACTTGAATAATTTCAGTTTCCATGCCCAAAAGAAGCTACAATCACTAACAACTTAAATGACATTTGACAATAAATACCTACTCATTGTAGTTAAGAAAGATTTGGATTACGAATAAAGTTGATAAATGTAGAAAATTTGGGTTGAAAATTAAAAGACAATGGGTACAAATTACCTTACAAACTTCAAAGATAATACAGGATCAATTAGTTAGCAACTACAATTAACTGTCATGATTTAGTTTGCTGGCAAGCTTAACAAAAGATAGAGAAGGTCCCAATTTTTATTTTTCATATATATATATATATATATATATATATATATATATATATATATAAGTACTATTTATTCAAAAAATTGATTAGAAATTATGCCTGTATATTTGACAGTGACAGAGCATCAACTTTTCAGTTTCTATTTTTAGATTTTATTTCTTTCACAAAAACCATCAATTATTAATGGTGCTGCATGGTTTTGCTCTGAAACATCTAAGTTAACAACTTAAACAAGAAACAAAAAATACAACCATACTCTAAAAATGTCAAAACTGACGGTAACCACCATGTTGACATGTCATGATAAAAGTTTTTGCCTGTATTTGACTCTAGAATTTAATTTGATGAAGTAATTTGAGTTTTTTTTTTATTTTTTTTAGAAATAAATTATAAGTGCATCTCTTTCTTTGATTGTCTAGGAGCTCTATTTGTTAATTCATAAAGCTTTAACACCATCTTCATGAAAATGAAATATTGTCTTTGCATGGTTTTGTCAATCATGACTTTTTTTTTATATGTTGCAATGACATTTAAAATAATAAAATCTGGAAACGATATTCAAATAAATGAAAATTACAACTTGCATTTTCTTTTTCTTCTTCTTCTTCCTTGTCACCTCCTTTTTTCTTTCCATCCATCAATTCAATCGCAAAACACAACTCAGATTCAACCCCATTTTGTCTTTATTTACCATTCTACCACTACTCCACCTTCTCTCATTCTTCTTCTATTATCCACTGTTGCCTACCAATGCCCCACATACACGCATAAATATACAAAATAGATCACTCAATGAACATAAACTCGAATCTAAAATAAATAAGTAACAATTCTTAACCAATCACTTAAAATTTATTTAACTAAATTTACGGAGATAATTTTGGTAGTCACATATCGATTAGAGCCAAAATCCTAAATTTTTCTTATTTTGGTCCATTATAATGCTTACCGGATCCTTACCAGAACTTCACCTGAGATACCCTTCCACTTTATTCATGATGCCCAGAATGTCGAGGATCCATTACCGATGGTCACTCGCCTAAAAGAGATACGGTTTAGTCAAAATCTACACTAAAGTAACTCAACATACCCATATGCGATCTACCAGTTCTCGACGAGTAAGGGGAGATGGAAGGCATCGAAAGGTTCATTTTGCCATTATGGGTTCACCGGTGCTACTCATATCGCCAGTTGCCATTGCAAATTGCCAAAATCCCCCGTTGAAATTGTGACCATATAAGGAAGGAATTGGAGGAAAGATGTTGGCAAAGGGAAACGCTGCAGGGGTGAGGAACGATGCTAGCGATGGGGGAGAAGTGGTGGCCCGAGCGAGCCGCAGCCAATAAGGGTGGCTAATGTGGTCGTTAGTCGGCTATTCTCTCTTTTGTCTCCCTCTCTCACCTTCCTTGCTCCCTCTTTTGGTAATTGTTTATTATACTTACCTTTGCTTTTCACTTATCTTTTATAAATTAGAATTTTATTATCAACAAACATCACTTCTCTTATGCTATGTTTGTCACTTCTTCCTATCACATTTCATCACTGTCTCCTTATCATTTTCTCATCTTTACCCAATTCTTGTATGGCTTATATTAGGCTAGCTACGTCTTTCCTCATACCTTTGTTGTTTGTCATAAGCTTCAGCATTGGAAATATGGCCAGCATCCTATTTTCTGAGGGAACTGGATATTTGATAATGGTGATTTATATGATATTTTTAGTATATTTTTAGATGTTTAATTGAGTTAATTTTGTGTTAATTAGTTTGAATTTGAGTTTAATTAGTTAATTTTATGTTTTTGGAGTTAATTGTAAATTTTAGCATTTTTCAGGGTATAGTTTGCAAGAAAAATGACTTAAATGCAAAAAGGCAAGAAGTTATGGGCCAAAATTGTAGAGAGAGAAAATTCATGGTATAAAATGTTCGTGGAGTCTAGTAGAAGCATGCTTGGCCGTGTGTTTTATTGCCTAGAAGATTGAGTGGGCGTGTAGTGAAGGAAAAATGCTTGCTTCGCCGTGTGTCTCAAGCAATTGAAGGATGCTTGGCCGTGCAACTCACCATGGGAAAAGCCATGCACTGTAGTGCATGGGAAAGGCAGAAAAATTGCTTGGTCGTGCACTTCATTGGGGAAGAATGCACGGCAGTGCATCTCAACAAGGAGAAAATATGTTTGGCCGTGCAACCTAAACTCCAATGCTACAAAGGATTTTCGATTTTCCAATTCAATAAGGATTCTTTTCCTATTCCAATTAAGCTTAGAAGACTTCTACAACTTATTTTACCTATAAATAGAAGACTCAAACACCAAAGAATAATCAATCATCAAGAAATAGTAGAGTTCATTAGTTTTAGGTTTTTAAGTAGTTTTTCTGTTTTTATTTAATATTTTCCTTTTCAACTTTGTTTTAGTTTTTTTTCAACGTTGTATTAGTTTTTAAATATGTTTAGGAAGTAGTTTTTCTTCTTTTGCTAATGGATTCTTGAAATATTTTATTTTCATTGTTATGACTTTATTGTGAGCTTTAATTTCAATATTAGTTGATTATTTCTTGGTTTTAAATACATCCTTATCTTTGAATATATTAAGATTAATTGCTGGTTTATTGAGTAAATAACTAAAAATTGGTCTAGACACTGTCATTGATTTGCATGTTCTTAGATTAACTCTTTAATATTTATGCATGATTATTTTCTGAAATATGAGGTAATTATGTGTTAATTTTATTGATTAATATTAAGAGATGAGGAACTAAGAATAAATTGAATTTGAATTTACTTGAAAAAGAGTTCAATGAAAGTTTAGGAAGTTAAACTGGATTTTAATGCTGAGTATTAGATTTGTCTATGAGTTTAATACTAAGAATGATATTCTTGTATAAAGATATCTGGATTTATTACTAGTTTTTCCATAATCACTGGTGTTTTCCATTGGAATTAAGTTATGATAATGAAAGTTAAGGTAGATAGTTTCTTTAGCAAGAGAATTTCAGATATTTTTTTATTTTCAATTCATGTTGATTTAATTTTAGTTTTTATTTTGTTTAATTGTTTATCTAGTTTAATTTTTGCTTTTAAATGAAAACATTTGGGAAACAATCTTAGATTGATTTAATTTGCATATAGATATTATCCTTAGCAATCCATGTTCCCTTGAATAAGATATTTGGGGTCTTAATTTATATTTTTCTATATTACTTGCCGATCTAGAATACTTGCTAGACACCGGTCAATATTCACTCTTCTTTTCTTTATTCGCTACAAATTCCCATATATGTCCCTCAAACATCTTCATTCAATTCTATTTCTTTTACAATTTCATACCCTTTTATATGCATAATCATCACTTCACTATATTTAAAAATAACAGTCCATCACATATCTTTTGATCGGACTGGTTTAATTAGGAATGTTAAGTGATGATTCGAGCTGATTCAAGTAAAAATAGGAGTCTTTAACCCTTTTTTTAAGACTTAAATACATATAGATATATAGAGAGAGAGAGGGAGAGATATTAATTTAATTTTATAATTCAGGGTTAAAGTATGTATTATTCAATTTTATTGATTGGCATTTAAATAATTGACAATGAAAACAAACTACTTAATTTTGTCGTTGTTTTTCACGAATTTCTTATTGATTTTAATATTCTACAATGTCATATCAGTATGTTTAAGTGTCATTCATTTCAATTTTTTAAATATATTATAATTTATATTAATTATTAGTGAAATTTGCAAATATAGATGCTCAATAAATCATTATTAAAATTTAAAAGTTCAAATAAATTATAAGTTTAATTGAAGTGATTATAAATTACATGTATTAAGCCTTTCTTCAATATACAATTTAGAGGTGAACTTAATCACGAAGCTAAAACTTATGGATGGAAAACTTTACATGTGATGCAAGTTCGCAAATTTTCCTTTGAATTAATTCCTGGCAGCATGCAGTGCAATTATTATTAATCTAGGCATCTAATTAACTAGTGGATTTGCTCAATTATATCTATAACACATATATTTCATAAAGAAATCAGGCTGATTATAGGAGATGGAGAAATGTATGGTACAATTAAAATTGGTTCAAAAATGTGGGCACAAGAAGAAACCATAGGCATGATTATGTTAGAAGAAAAATAAGCATTGTGTTTTGTGAAACGAAACATAAAAAAATAATTTGATAAAACAAAGAATTTTCTACCCGATTAGATAATTTAATTATATGGTGCAATAATCAAGTTATATATATCCATTGAACGTCAAAGTCATATAACAATAATTAATTAATAACAACGACTTAATTAATTTTGACCGCTTAATTAGCTGCACTAGAAGATAATCCGACATGTATAGTATAAATCGAGAGAGAGAATATTATATGAAACAAGTGTTATATATATATATATATATATATATATATATATATATATATATATATATATATATATATATATATATATATATATATATATATATATATATATATATAGTTTTTGGCCTTCCCTTTCCCATTCTTTTCTTGATGGACGATGACATGTAAACAAATTATTTAGCTTTTTTTATTTTTTCAGAAATAAATTTAAATAGAAGGAGAAAAACATGTTTGTATTTTTGTTGGATTATGTTATATTAAATTATTTAAATTTTTGGGGCGTTACAATCTTCCTATAATTTTTTTCTCTTAAACTAAAAACACGTTAAACTTAAAAAATTAGAAGAAAGATTTCAATTATCAACAAATTAAATTAGGTTATTATGTGTATACATATATACATATATAATGTAAAACATATTTAAAAATTCATTGTATCTTCAACCGAAATTTCCTTCAATCAATAAATAACAATATATTTTTTTATTGTCAGTTATTTATCATAAGCCACCAAATTTGAACCATGATTACAAATTATCCCAAATTTCACTAAAAGTGGCATGATCTTAGTTATAACAAACAAATAAAAAATGCGGGCTACAATCCTATAAATTAGGCATTTAATTGTTTATTATAAAAAAAATTGAGGGTTTTTTTAATAAAATAGTTAAATAAAATTAATAAAGTAATAAAAAATTAAGTATTCTTAATTTTTTCTTAATTATTTATGTCTATTAAAGTTTTTAATTCAGAATGAAAAAGAGAAAAGGAGCAATATTTTTATATAGGAAAGATCTAGCGGCAGAATTGAAATTCCGTAGGCAATTTATCGACGGAATGTATTTTCCATTGGTAATTTACCGATGGAATTTCATTTCCATTGGTAATTCCCTATGGAAATCAAATTCAGTGAGGAATTACCGATGGAAATTAATACCATCGGTAAATTACCTATGAAATTGAAATTTTGTAGGGAAATTACATACAAAAAAAAATTTCGTAGGTAATTTCCCTACGGAATTTCAATTCCATCGCTAAATTACCGATGGATATTACATTCCATTGGTAAATCCAGTATCCAATTTCAGCAGCGAAACTTTGGCACCAATTTACCGATGAAATTATCATTTCCGTCACTAAATTCCATTGGCAATATTTAGCGATAAAATTTTCCTCCAATTTTTATGATGGAATTTTTATTCCGTTGCAATCTACGATTTTCTATACCATTTTTCCTACGGAATGATTTTTCCATCCGTAATTTCCATCGCTATTTAGGATTTTTCTTGTAGTGATGTTCTATTTATCACGGTGTACATTTATGCATTACAAGTATCCATAAGTAATCATAGTAGTGTAGCTTTGATCATTAATGTTTTATTCTGAAGAATATAGACATTTATATATGCATGCATCCTACAATTTATGGTAACCTTGCATGCCTTGAAGTAATTTCCTCTAGATTCCATCCTACAATTTATTAACTAACCATGCATGTATCAACTCTAATACCACTTAAACATATGTATATCCTAGGGCATATATTAGAGCCTCAAAATATGAATTGATCTCTTTGTACTTTAAAATCCAACTTAACTTGACCTCTCCCTACTTACCCTTTAGAAATAAATTTTTATGTGCTTTTGGGAGAGAAGGAGCACAAGTAAATTTGAGTTTTTTTTTTTTTTTTGCCCTGGAATGGCCGACCAACCCCTTTTTTCACACTTAAAATTTTTGCTTTCCATAACACAATCTAGAAAAACACATGTGGGTTTCTTATTAGCCAAACTTTGTAGGTCTTTGCCAAATTACAACTTCCTCCCTTTAACTAATTTTAGTTACTAATTGCAAAAGTAATTAAGTATATGATCCTATTAATCCATTTTCACATGTAATCATGCATGTATAACTTAATCTAATAATTTATCGAATTAACCATAACTTTTACCTTAATGACATCTATATCCCGACTAATCATAAAATTTCTTAACCATTGCTATTCACTATATATGTATATATATGTGTGTGTGTGTGTGTGTACACACAAACACAAACACAAACACACATATATATATATACATACATACATATATTCATACATTCTTATGAACGTGTCATATTCCTATGACGGTAGATTTTGGGGCCTTACACATAACACACATTCATAGATACAAGTCATGTACTTGTAAATTAATGCAAAGGTGTAAAGCTTCTCACTTGCACATAAATATCTTACACATACCTATGTATATGCATTCATACTCACACATGTCATATACATTTTCATATTTTAAAACATTAACATGCAAATGTACTCTTAATTAGGATCATAAAATCTACGTTTCTACTTGTCAGTATATGTCATACACTTATTACCTATAAACATGCACAACATCTAACTATATACTTGTATTTCACTTTGTATGTATTTAATTTGATCATATATTTCATATATAATCTCATATTTTATCATATTGAGTCATATTTTACTTTATACATGTACTTGCAAAGTTTTAAAACATTCAAGAAAGTTCAGATGCGATTTGGGGACTTTCGAGTTAGAAAGACTCACATTTGGGTTGATACAGGGCATCTCATGGCCATCAAGATTCATATGATAGCTATAAAGGTCATTCAAGGTGAAATTTGAGTTACAAAAGTAAAACTTATGGCTATCAAGTTTTGTCTCATGGCTGGCAGAAAGAGGTAGGCTAAGATGTCATGGTTAAGTTCTCATGTTATGGCCATACATTGGATCGTTTCATATGTCTCTTACTTATTCATTATGCTTTCCATAGATGCCTACTAAAGCACTATGGGTGTGGATAATGGGTACAATAGATATCCAAAAGTATTGATCATATGGATACCCTAAGGTATTAAATCTATAAACCCAAACATGGTCAAGTTCGTGGTCCTAAATGGGGATAAACTATAGACCCAAGTGGGGCTAGAACACTAGCAGCTACAATTGCACTTATAGGAATATCTATCTATTCACTACCAAATACAATTTGCAAGCACCAAGTCACTGTTCACATCCTTTGTTCATTATGTTTATGGAATGAATTTTGTTTTGTTTTCATCGCTAAACCTGATAACAAGTTGAAAATATGCATTTTCACAATGGATTTAAAAAATTATTACTAATCTGTCGTTAATTAGCGACGAATAAAGTGTCATCGCCAAACTCTATTGCTAATTCAAGCTTTTTTTCGTAACGGTTTGCAACTTTAAACTTTTAAACCTTCTCCTTTCCATTGCTCTTCTCTTACTATTAAGCTATAAATACAAAATCTCATCAATTTACACTCTAAAAATCTTATTCCATATTTTAATTTATGAGTCTTAAGAGTGGAAAGAGAACAAGTGATAAATTTTTATCCAATAATCTTACTCACCTTGATCCCTTAAATAGCACTTTCTCTCTCTCCCTTGACTAAGTCCAGCATAAGATTAGAATTTGAAGTGAGAAAGAGAAGGAAAAGAAGATGAATAGTAGCTGAAAGTGATGATTTCCCCTTAAAGGCCGACCTCAATTTCCTAAATCCCGCCTTTAATAATTAACAAAGGTTTTAGGAGCTCAGGTGTCACTCTCCCATTTGATGTTTTATTAAATCTTTTAGTAAAATCCACTTTTGATGGTTCATTAAGATTTTAATTACCACTTGCATTTAAATGTCATTTTCTACTTCAATTTAAGCCCCTAAACAAAATATAAACATAATTCCACAACTCACAAAATATACTAAAATTCCCGAAACAAATACATAAATAACAATTATGTCCTAAATCACCGATTAGGACTCATAAGCATCGAATCTCGTACCAACACAAACAAAATATGTCCTAATCAGATCAGGGTATTATTTAGGGCCCTATAGATGGGGAGAATGAATAATGATAAAACTAATAACAATTTTACAAAATGTCTTTAATTTAAATTCAATAATAATAAAACTTTAGGATTTATAATTATAATTTTTGTCTATTTAATTTGTCTTCTTTTGTTAAAATTATTATAAAATATAAAATAATTTTATTCATAAATGGCTAAAATAATTTTTTTTTTTTATAATTGTTTGATAGAGTTTGGGTATATCCATGGCTCTATTTTAATAAATCTTTCTCAAATTAGAATTATTTGTTTCTAATTGAAAAAATAATCAAAATTCTACTAGGGTTATGACTCTTGTAAACTTTATAGAGGATCAAAAAACCTATTTCAAGTTCCTAAATTACTAATTCTATTTTATACACCAAAATCTTGTTCTCCCATTTTTGTTTCTCTGCATCTTTCTAGGGGCTTTAAAATCGTGGATTTGCTGCCTTTTTCCAGCATATTAGTTTATGGTTAAAGGGCTAACCAGTGATGCAAAAATAAAAATCTTGTGCTTCCAATTTTTCAAAGGTTTTTACGCTATAAAAGGTAAATATATTTTCTCTTATTTATTATTTTCATATTTATTTGTGCACATGACTTCTATCATCATTTATCAAATTTTAAAATTAATAATTAATTTTTATTTATTTTTAATTTAATTTTCTACAATATTCATTGGCAACATTCATCAATTATTAGTACAAGGCAGCACAATACAAGAATATCTTATTAAAAAAGATTTAAAAAAAATTACTTTCTATTTGTGATTTTTTTAGATATATTAGCTATATATTTATATTTATATTAAAATTAAAATATCAAATCTATTAAAGTGCCCAATTTAATTATTAAAATCATTAAAAAATAATATCAAATATTAAAATTTTACTTATATTAAAAAACAAATAAAAATTCAAGAAAAATGATAATTTCTTAGCTTAATTAATTTTGCATATTTATTAACATTCATCAATTATAAACTTAAAAAAATACTATCAATTTTAAATCATTTTAGTTACTAGATAAAAATTGAAAAGATAATTTTTTAATTAAAATTTGAATTTTATTAGTTTTAACGAAAATAACTAACAGAATCTTTAATTTAAAATGATATTTAAAGTTTAGAAGTGAAATTGAAAAATTTATAAGAAGAATCTAAAATTGAAATGTATCTTATATGTCGGACCCAATTTTACAATGAACCATTTTTTTTGGAATAAATACTATTTTTTCTCGAGTATTCTCTAAAACGATGCAACTTTCTTATGAATAATTTTTAATATATTTTGTGGACTTAGGATTAAATGGTGAAAAAACCCCTTTTACTCGTTAAGATGGAATGGTATTGATCTAAAATAACAGGGGTTAATTTCACTTAGGATTATTGATTATATACTAAAATAAAGGATCGATAACAATTAAAAATTGTGTAACGTAGGACTGTTCACCAATTTTAATAAACCGACCAATCCGATCAAACCAAGAAAAAACGGTTTAGATGGGTTGAGTGGTCGGGTTGGGTAATTTCTTCGGTCTCAAATAATAAACGGTCGGGTTACTTTATAATTTATCGGTTTATCGCCTAAACCGACCATTTCTTTTTCTTCTCTTCATCTTTCTTTCTCTCGTCGTGCCCTAGACTCTCCTCAGCTCATCCCTGCTAGCTGCCGTCTCATGCCCTCATCTCCCACTTTCGTTTTCTTTTTTTCTTGTATCTCGCTTTCCAATTGCCTCTTCTGCTTCAATGGGTATGTGATTTTTGTTTGATTAGATCTTTGTTTCTTTTTCTTTTTTTTTTTTCTACGTTTCTGGATTTAATGTTTGTGTTCTTGATCTTTGCCTGATATGTTTCGTTATTCCAGACCTTGGACAGATTCTTCAGTTAGCAAAGTTAAAATGTTCAAAACCCTCGAAAATATGCACCAGTAACACTTTAGGAAACAAGTATTATTGAAGAACTGAAGGCTTAGAGGTACATTTAATTCATTCTTTATTTATTCAAAGGCGTACATTTACTTCATCTTTATTTATTTAAAGGCCCTGCAAAAATTCTCTCCATTTGTTCTTTAACATTTTTCATTAGTTCGATTCCTTGGTTTATCTTTGTCACAATCTTATCCAGGAACTCGATTCCTTGGTTTTGATAACTTTGTTGTTTGTTTTTTGTTCTTTGTGCAAGGAAATTCCATGAAAGGAATACTGAGTAATTATAGCTTAAGTTTAATGAACTCAAGGAATGCTTGTGTTGGAAGTTCAATGACCTGCTGTACGTTGAACATCTATTATAATATTAATTTGAATTTTACAAATCTCTTCGTTTATTGATTTAATGTTTCAGACGACATGAAGTATTTTATGTTGGAAACAGTAACCAAAGAAACAGAGCAAACAGAGAAAACTAAAGAAATACTGTGATTTTTTTATTTCTTTTTCTGCTTCATAATAAAGCAAACAAGAAATTTACATTACTTTCTGTCTGGTTCTTGCACTCTTTTAGTCTCTTCCACTGTGTGTGTGTGTGTGTGTGTGTATATATATTGGGTATTCAAAGTTTATTAGCTTTACTAACATGAATTCACTGTCCCATATACATTCTGGTTCGATTGATTTTCATTATTAAATTCACAAATTCAAAATGTCAAGACACTAATAAAATAGAAAATCAAGAGACAAATAGGAGAGAAATGCTAATAAATTAGATGTTATATGGACAAGAATGTGGGAAAATCCTGCACCTTTAGACCTCCTTTTAAGGACTTTGCCAAAGTATTTGACTCATTTTCTGGGTTTTGAAAAGGACTGTCATTTTCTGTTTTTTGTGATTCAATGCGTTTCTATTTTGAATTTTTGAATGGTTATTGAGTAGTGCAATTAAACTCTTTCTTCATTTTACAATCATTAATCAAAAAACTGTTTATTATGCCATCCCCCTTCTCTCAAACTTTTGGTATGTGTTTTATCATTTTACAGTTAAAAAAATATTCAATTTTGCTGACAGGTTTAGGCCAATATATATCAATTCAGTTTTGTAATTATTTATTCAAAGCTTTTTTAAAGTTGAATATTATCAAGATCAAGTACTGAATGTAGTTTTGTGTTGTGTGTTCTGCTTTTCCTTTCTGATGCAATTTTGGCAATTATGAACACAATCAGATGAGGATTCTCCCAGCTGTATAGAGTCCCTTTTCTTGATTCCTCTATATTTCTTTTACATACAAATATTAGAGGCCTGCAAAAACCAAACTAGAAATTTGTTATGTTTGGTTCCATACGTTTGAGTTTCATTTTCTAATGCTGATTTGTTCGGTTCTTTTTGTTTTTTTGCTGAAAAAATCAACGAAATCGAATTGATCCATAATTTTGAATTTAGTGCAATTTATAATTTAATATAATTATTATTTTGTTTATTATTTTATTTTATAAGTTCTAAAAAAATGATGAATATAATAATTAATTTATTTCAAACTGTATTCAAATCGTTTTAAATCAACCTCAAACCATTATAAATTACAATAAAAAACCACCCCAAACCGTCTCAAACCGCCTTAAACCATCTATATTGGTTTAGATTGAATTTTTTGTATTTTTAACACAACTCAACCCATGAACAGCCCTAGTTTAACGTAAGAATAAATCAACTTCAAAAAATTGTACTCATAAATCATTTTGCCTAAAATCAACTATAAAAATCATTGGAAATCCAAGCCAACACTTTATTTCTGCATCGCTTAGGCAAGAGATCACACATAGGTAGACATGTCACCAAGCCACTTAGAATACATGTCATGTGTCAGTTGGCATGTCATTTCAATTCAGTAATCATAGCACATATTAGTTTCATATGGCACATATTCTACATGACTTTGTAATATTTTTGTCTACGTATCATCTCTTGCATTAAACTGGAGTTCTAGCAAAAATTTTAGTAGTATTTTTTGGTGTTTTGTATGGTCATTCAGGCCAAATTGACTTTAGAGAATAATTTTTTGAAATCAAGTTATTTTTATGTTACAAATTTTTTTTCTCGGTCTATTAATTTATACAAATCAAATGATCATAAATGAAATTAACTCTATTGTTTAGAACAAACGTGTTATATTTTAAAAAGTAAAAGGATATTTTTTACCCTTTAATCTTATCTTGTAGGGGTATGCAAATTTCAAACTGATCCGAAAAATAAAAAAAAAATCAGTCAAAAATTTGGCTTTGAATCGGTTTATTTTGGATTTTTGGATCGAATTTTGAGTTCAATCTTACTTTGGGTTTGGGTTGGATGAAAACCTTGAATAATCATATTCATATATATATATATATATATATATATATATATATATATATATATATATATATATATATATATATATATTCCTTTCCACATTCTCTCTCTACTCACTTTCTAGATCTCTTTCTATTCCCACTCTTCATTCTCTCACTTTATCTTTTTAATCTCCAAATCGAGGTCCAAGATCACTCAAATCATTGATCGCCCTTTCTCTTTGTCGCCATCTCTGACTAGAGCAGCATCTCTTGTTCATCAGTTATTTTTTTTTTCAATTAAAAGAAAAATATAAATCAGTAAATCTTTTTTCTCCTAAGTAACTTTGATTTTTGATTGTAGTTAATTGTAAGTTTTAGGGTGCGTTTGGTAACTTTTTTTATTTTTTGTTTTCTAAAATTCATAAACTATTTTTATTTTTTGTTATTTATTTTTCAAAAATTATTTAAAAATTATTTTTCTATTTGTTTTTCAAAAAATGTTCTAATATCTATTAAAACATATTATTTATATATATAATCTAATTATTAATATTGAATAATAAATATTTAATAAAATTTAAAATATATTACATTAAAAATCATTATAATAAAAAAATCAATCATTGTTTAAGAAAAATTAACAATATAAATATCAATTATTATAATTTAACCACAATCTTTATGCTATTATATTTTAAGTACTATTCATTCGACGAAGTTGACTTGAATTTATAGTACTGACTTCATTATTTTATTGATCATCTCGAAGATCAATATTTTCATTTGGTTACTCTACAAGTTTCAAACGGCATAAAGGAATTTGAAAGAAATAAATAAATTATACGAATACAATCATTTATTCTAGTCTACCAAAAACAAGTCTTGGAACCAAACATGAGTTAGCACATGGCAGTAATTCACAGCTCAAAAAGGAGTATAAGAAAAAATATTGAATTCCTACAAAATATCCAACTGTATAATATGAGTAAAATTACAAATTTCATTAGAGGAATGATAAGTTAAAAGATACTCTTCAAGTTGCCTAAAAAGCTCTTCCATTATGTACAATAGGCCAACCATCCCACCCTATCTATAAAAGATATATATTTTTTTTTGGTTTACAAAAGATATTTTTAATCAATCGATATGAAAGCTCACTCACTTCCCCCAAGCTCACTTGCGAACAACTATAAAAAATTAATGCAACTTCGATTGACACCTCAGAATTTGTACTTTCCAACCAAACGCTACGTTTGATGATAAATAGACATTTCTCTAATAAAATCAGAAGTCGAATTCCCCAGTTGCCTATAGTTGAAAGAAAGGATCATGATGAAAATTTTAGAATCTTTAAATATTTGATATGAGGCAGAATTGCAATATGGAGTGGAAGAAAAGTTTCGTACAAACCTTATTGAAGAGAATGTCTTTATTGTTTATGTGCATAATGCCATCATTGACTGTGCAATTCCACCTGCTTTTAGTATGAGTCACCTATCCACAAATTACAATGTTGACATGACAAGGCTATCATTTAGCGTATATCCTAACAGAAAAGGAGAAAAGATTTTGAAAAAATAATGAGCGCTCATTATCTTCTATGGTCAATAGCTTATCCTAAACAAACTGTAACTTATCAAACTGAGCCAAAACCAAATGTTGTGTGTTCATATCTTCTCCTTGGTACACATCATCCAAGTCATCTTCATCATTATCATCATCTTCATTCAATGGCTTATCACCATCATCATCATCTTCTACCACATCATTTGGTGGGGCAATAATAGATTTGCTTGCATGTAATTCTAATAAGTGGATACACCTTAGTCATCTCTCTCAGTTACATGCAGACACATTTCACAAACTTTTCACAAACTTTTCAGTTAGGCATCTTGCATACATTTCACAAACTTACCACTAGGAGCTGGGGTGTTTGCAATGTTGTAATCTTCACTTACAAACCTTGATAATTGTATATCTTTGATGGAAGAATTTTTGATAAAAACAATAAAGCATCATTTTGTTAGCAAACCTACAGATGAATTGTCTCGCTGTAATTCTAGAAATTTGTAGAAAAAGTTATGTTATGCAGCATATGAATAATGAAATGTTAATCATCTTTCGATAACAGTAGATATCTTTCTAAACAAAAAAATAAAAAAAAATTAAGAACACACAACAGCATTACAAATGATGCATGAATTTCTTTAGAAAGACATGCATATTCAATTGCTATTAAATATCAGGAAGGAGTTCTACTTACATTTGGAATCGAAAGCCCATCATCATAAGGATCAGGTGAACTCTTCCGGATCATCATTTGCAGGTGGAGTGCATGGTGCTGCACATACTCAGAAGAAAAGACCTAATGCATGGGAAAATGAAAAACATGTTTGTATTAAAGCATTTCTTTATAATTATTATTTTTTTTTTAAAAAAGGGTATAAAACTATTACCACAATTAAAATTCGGTGCATGATGAAATATAAAATTAGGCATGCAAACATTTCCAGTTGTACTACAATATATTTTGATGTTGGCATTTATGCATCCACATGTCACCGCTCTATAGTGGTCCCTAAGGTGGGTTATATGAAAGTTCAAACAAGGTTAATGACCCATTGACAGATAAAGCATCATCCATGCCTACACAAAAGGATACAGAACATGCCATGTTCGTTTAAGATGACACAGCAAGCTAAGTATGACGATGCATAAAATACACACCATAATCTATGAAGTTAAAGGGACAATTTGAATCTCACAGAAATCAAAGTATAAGAAGCTGAAACATTAAGACTGCTCAGTTTATTTACTTAGTCTTCTTTTGTCCCATTTACCAACGAGACTCTTCTGCAAGTTCCCTGTATCACCGATCTTAGTGCTATAATCAGGCAGAGACAATACTTTTTCCAAATAAGCAACAATGGCTATATGTCTAAGCAAGTAAATCTTTAATTTATAGCCACATGTAATCTTGGATTTGAATTCTGCAGTACCCCAGCATAGGACCAATGCTCCTCCCATACAAAAATAGAGCATCACAATATCATCACTAAACTAAAATAAAATAAAAAAAAAAAGAAAGAAAGAAACAAGCGACAGAAAGCAACATCAAAGTCATTTATTTCATAGAATTGAAATGAATGGAATCCAATTGTTTTGCTACTATTTTGGTCCATGCTTTGTTTTATTTTATGAAAAAGAAAATTCTAAATAAAGAATTTATTTCTGGCTTTTGCTTGTTAATTTGCTTTTAGACAATCGTTTCAGCAATTAGATACTATCAATTTCAAAAAAAATCAAAGAAAAATACAAAGAAGAAAGTATCATGCTAACTTTTATTCGATTGTGAAAACCAGAAGTGGGCGGCAGGTAGTGGCGGACAATGGAAGCACTCAAGAAGTGGGTGGCAGCGATAACTTGAGAGGTGGTCGATGCTAAAAAAAACACCTCATGTTAGTTTTGACAACTAAACCTAAAATCCACCTTTTGTGGATTCTTATTTTTGTTTTAGTTTAGGAAAACAATTCCTGTAGAGTTTTTCATAAACTAAAATACAGACTCCAAGTCGAACACAATTTTTATTTTTTTTAAAAAGGAAATGTTGAAACCCTCAACGTTCCCGAACAGAGCCTTAATTTTTCATTTTTGGTTTTTGTGGTGGAGAAAAATGCTTGTAATTATTTGGTTTGGTTGAAAAAAAATTTTCTACTCACTTTTTCTTTCTTAATCAATATTATATGTTGAAAACATGTGCTTTTGTTTATTGGATATGCTAAAATGAGGTTTTTTAAAAAAAAAATAAACGGAGAAAATATTGGATATGTTAAAATGGGATTTTTTTTTTATAAACGGGTGGAGAAATTTTCAGCTTAGTTTTGTTGGAATGATAGATCTTTCATCTTTAACATTGATTTTTCAGTTTTGAAGAGGAGATAAAAGATTAGGTTAAACGGATTTTTCAGATCCGGAGCCGAAATAATATAGTTAAACATGATCTGGTCCAAGTGTATGATGGGTTAGTTCAAATAGCAAATATAGTTGAATTTCTAATCTCAGGTTAATAGGATCGGTTCTGATTTGATCCAAACCTAACTGATGTACACCCCTATTAACTTAAGTGCAAAAAATATATTAAACAATATTCATATGAAAATTGTAAGATTTTAGAAAATACAGGAGACCTTTTCTCTAGGTCACTGATTGATTCAATATTGTGGTTGCTAAGTGTGCAGGTCAAGCTTCAGCAAGCCCAACAAATTCCTAAAACAGGAGAAAAAGAAAGACCAAAGAAACGCAAGTAATTCACCAAACTTTTCCCCAGTTTCCTGAGTTCGAAAGTAGGACTACTAAATCATAAAGTAGTCGGGGATAAATTTTTACCACTGGCAACACCAATTGTCATTCTTGTGTTGTCTTTTACCACTGTCAACACCAATTGCTACTGTTTGACTTTTATTAGACCTGATCATGATCAGACTTGATATGAAACATGTTTACAAAAAGTCATGTCAACCCACTAAAAATTCTGCCCAAACCCAATAAAAATGGGGGCCATGAGCAAATCACTTTCTGCTTATTAAGAAATCCGCAATTTTTGTTTTATGTACAAAATACCTGAGACTTTTCTCAAATAAAGAAATGCGGGGCATTTATTTCAAAAACCAAATCAGACTTACAGGAAGTGCAAAAGTTATGGTCACTTTGCTACTAGTACACACAGTATTCCCATCACTATCATCAAGGTATTCAAAATTTCAGTTTGCTAGTACCACTACAACCATAAAAATAGCTTTCCTGCATTTCTACACAAGGTAGCTAATTAGAATAGAGGCTGGATGAATCACTAAACAACTTATCTATAAATGATTCGTTGTTCCCATCACGGAGACAGCATCGAAATTCCATGTTCTCATTTCATCCCAGTTACACACTTGCAATATGAAACAAACAACAATTTAAAGGATCATGTTCATGTGCACAGTTGATCATAAACAACGATGAAATATTGTTTATCATCGAATTACTAGCAACTTCGAGAAATAGAAAACCTATCATGGGAACGATACATACATGCATAACAGCAGTAATCAAGAATCAGCTACCAGAGACCTGTGCTTCTCAATCTTCTTGCTAAGCTCATCCTTCTTAGCTCCCACAACCCTATCAACCTCCTTCCCTTTCTTCACCAACACAAATGTTGGCATTGCCTGAACTCCGAATTCCTGTGCCACATTCTGTTCAAACACAAACACAAGATTCATCACCTTTGGATATCCAACAGCGCCCTACAATTTATCATCAAACTTTCTAGCAGTGGCCAATTTGCTGGTCATTGTATCTATATTCTAATAATGACATGGTAAAAAAAAATTATTCAACAAAAATACCTGAGACATTTTAAAATATCACTTTTGAATAAACGTGATCATGGCCAGGCTTGGACTTTAAAAATCATGTAAACCTGCCCAAACTCCGGCCCAAATCCCGGCAAAAACCGAGCCATGGACAGTTGTACTTTTGAATCAAATTATCGTCATTTTGTTTATTTTATTTTTAATTCATTATTCACTGGATAATTTGTGACCAAATTTCAAGATGGGAAACCCTAATTGGAGCAAATTGTACATCATAAAGAAATTTGACAGCCAATTTATCTATTTCATCAGTTCTGTTAGAAGTGAAATACCATAATACCGAAATCAACAAGTTCTGAAGAAAAAAAATTAAAGAAATCACATACAGGCAATTCATCCACATCAATCTTGGCAAACTGAACATCAGTGACCTTGGCAGCCATGGCTTCAACTTCTGGTTCCATAAACTTACAAGGACCACACCAAGATGCAGCGAAATCGATCACCATCTTCCCTCAAAAGAATCAACCCAAAATAAAAAAAAATATTATCAAATTCTGAAAGCTTTAATTCTGTATAGGATTGATATAACAAAGAGATGAGTACCAGTTGGGACGAATCTTTGATGGAATTGAAGTAGAGCTGCCATCTTTCAGGGGAGTGGAAGCTTGTGACGCCAGATTGACCGTCCGACGACGAATTATCGGCGGCGGCGGCGCTATCTCCCACCAGGGCAGAAAGAATAGATCCCATTGTATTCTGTCAACTACCACGCAAGATTCTCGTTCGTCAAACGGATGGAAGAAACGCAGCCTCGTGTCCCGTGACAAACTAGGGATCTCAATTCCAAGCCTTTTATTATAGGGATTTTTGCAAAGATATAGGAAAAAAATAATAATAACAAAAACTACAACACTTTAATAATTTTTTTATTAATACAACATTTAAAATTTTTAATTTCATTCATACAATTTTTTATTTATAAATATATAATTTTTATATCTAATCAAACAAAAACAATCATCTTTTATATTCTTCACTTAATTTTTCTATTGTCACACAATTTCAATTTCTTCTCTACCACTAACCACTTATCTTCCGGTGAAAATGTCTTCTCTTCCTATTTTTCTATTTTCATCTTCTCTTCCTGTGAAAATGTCTTCGCTTAAGGATGCCGATCCATCCTTAGGTTACTTGACTCTAGAAGACACTGAGGTGAAGCTTTCTCGAGCAACCCGGGTGAAAAACAAATAAAACACCGGTACCCATTCAAATTATTGAGAACAAATTCATCAAGAGGTAAGGGAGCGACAGAAAGCTGAAATCAGACCACTGTAGCATAAAATCGCATATTCAAACTGAGCTCGTCGACTATCGCATGCGCTAAAAGAAAGGATTTCGAAGACCTAATCAGAAGAGAGCTTGAGCACAATGGCGATTTCTTACTCTCCCTGGTATTTCTTGAAATGCTTAAACTATTCTAGTGATTATTGTAAGACTTCCTTTGCTTTTCATCAAATAATGATTTGAGTGTGGACTTTTACTTAATAAGCTAAGGTATCAATAGGAAAATTGGGTGTCTATAAGATTAGTCTTACAATTCCTTTAGCTTAATTTTCCTTTTTTCCTGGTTAAACATCCAATACATATAAGATCACAGAGTTTATATATATATATATATATATTAGCACATACCTAAGCTTATATTCACTATTTGGAAGGCTCCGGAATGGGATACTGAATAGTGATAAAGTAGGCTCCAAAATCGGATACTAGTGTTTTAGATGGGTTGACCACATCCAAGCATATAAAATCTTATATTAAAATGAACCTTGCATGGGAAGGGGAGGATTCGATTTCATGAACAACGCTTTAAGTCATTGTTATTCTCTTTGAATTCATAATTTGCATTTTAGTGTTTTGGTCATCTTTACTTGCATAGCTCTGCTCCTTTAATTTCTTCATTTTAATCACTACATAAAAATCAACATAACCATAAAAACAATTGGGAATTCTTTAGCATATAATCAATCTTCATATCTTGCACACACACACAAGTCCCTTGGGTTTGATATCTTGAAGTCTTAAAAATACTTCACTTTATTACTTATCGATCTAGTGCACTTGCTAGGGCAACATGTTTTTTCTGAAAAAGTTGATGTTTTGTGAGTTTTGATTTTTGCTTGTATGTATTTTTTTTATTTTATCTTTTTTATTATTTTTAGGTAATCGTGGTGTATGAACAAATTTAAACAAGAGCAAGTATCACTTTACGATCCTAAAATCGAGAGGACTTTACATCAAAGAAAGAGAACTAATAGAGAAAACAACATGGAACCAGATTCTCCCATTGATGAATTTCCTTTCGAAGATGAACAAGTATCGAAGGCACAAGAAGGAATGCCGGGTAAACATAGAGGAGACACCTAGGCAGAAAACTATTAGAGATTATGTTGTGCCAAGGTAGAATGAAGACCATAACCATACAACTATTGTGCTATCAAGAGGGGTACAATTTGAGCTTAAACCTGCCACAATCACTATGGTATAGAGAAATCAATTTTTGGGTTAGATTTGGAAGATCCTGCTCACCATATTGATATATTTTTGGATGTCAGCGACACGATTCAAATTTTGGGTGTCTTTACTAATGAAGTTATATTGAAATTATTTCCTTTCACGCTGATTAGAAAGGTAAGGGAATGGCTCCAAATGCTACCAAGCCAGTCAATTTGGTCACCAAATTAGTTATAAGAGAAGTTTTTAATGAGATTTTTTTCTCCAACCAAAATTATAAGTATTCATAACAGTATAATGAGTTTTCACCAGATAAATGAGGAGCCTTTCCATAAGGCTTGGGAGAGATTCAAAAGACTATTGAAGAGTTATCCACACCATGTGATAGTTGTTTATCAATTGATGATGATATTCTACGCTAGAGTTACACCACATATAAGGTCACTATTGGATGCATCATTGGAAGGTTCTTTCTTAAACAAGTTACTGGAAGAAGCTTTCAATTTGTTGGATGAGATGGCAATGAATGACTTTCAATGGACCACTCTTAGGTCAGTTCCAAGGAGGCAAGGGGTGCATAATATAGATGAAGTGGCATTACTGAAGGCACAGTTAGAGTTGGTCAAGAAGGAGTTAAGTGGATTGAAGGTGCAAAATGTAGCTTCAGTTGTTTAAGGGAGTGGGTCATATGAAAGTGTGCCATATGTTCAAGAAGGTGGAGTTGTAAGAGATGTGAATGCTGTAGGAGATTATCATAAAAATGATCCTTATAACAATACATACAATCCAAGTTAGAGGAATCACACAAATTTCTCTTAAAAGGATGGAAATGAGCATGCCTCACCTTCTAAACCACAAGCAAGAGCCCCTTTTAACCAAAATATTTATCAAAACCATAACCAATCATACCAACCTTAAGCAACCACTTATTACGAAGGTCAGAGTTTAAAACAACCCCAACCTCGAACATATCATCCATATGGTTATCAACCAAGACCACCTGTGTAAGAGAAGAAGCTTAATCTTAAAGATATGCTAGCTGGTTTCATGTATGGTCAACAACAATTTGTGAATAGCCAACAATAATTTATGGCTAGTCAAGAGACAAGGTGGAAATTACAAGAACAGTAGAACCAAAATCAAGATGCTTCCATAAGGAACCTAGAAATACAATTGGGCCAACTTACAACTTCAATATCCAGTAGACAATCAGGGACTTTTCCTTCAAATGTGGACCAAAATTCCAAGGAGGAGGCTAAGATAATTACATTGAGAAGTGGTAAGGAGGTAGCATAAGGAGAGGAAAAAGGTAAGTCACTTTCATCATCATCTAAATTGGACGAGTCGACACAAAAGGTAAGTGACTCTAACCCTAGGGTAGAGGTAAATTTAGATGCTCATACAATTGACACAGATAAAAGTATAGTAAACCTCAACATAGAGGATATTGACATAAATAGATTGTCATTTCCTGCTATAGCTAGAAAGAAAATGTTCAAGAAATTGCACATTAATTTTCCTTTTGTTGAAGCGTTAGCTCACATGCCCAACTATACTAAATTCATGAAAGAACTTTGTTCTAATAAAAAGAAATTAAAAGGGTGTAGGACTATGTAACTTATAGAAAATTGTAGTGCAATAATCATGAACAAGATTTCAAAAAAATTGGAGGATCCATGTAGCTTTACTTTACCCTGTGAAATTGGTGACACTTTTGTTGGAAATGCCTTGTGTGACTTAAAGGCTAGCATTAATTTAATGCCGTATTTAATATGTAGGAAACTCAATCTAGGTGATCTCAAGGAGATGGGAATGAGGCTCCAGCTTGCAAATAGGTTAGTGAGAAAGCCAAGAGGGGTAATAAAGGATCTACTAATAAAGGTGGAAAAATTCATATTCCCTATGGACTTTGTAGTCATGAAAATAGAGAAAGATAGGAAGGTGCCGCTCATTATGGAGAGACCATTTTTTAATACAGCAAAAGCTTTGATAGATGGTCAAGGTCAAAAGGTCACCCTATGATTCAATAATAAAGAGTTAGTAGTGGATATGAACAAAGCTCAAAAGCATCCTTCAAGTTATTTGGAGGAGTTAATATATTTCGTGAATAAAGTGGATGAATGTGTAGAGGAAATTCAGGAGCAAGTGTTGCTAGATGATTCATTAAATTTGAGTTTAATGCATTCTTTGGAAAATGAAGAGTTGGATGAAGCAAGGGGAGAATGGATAGTAGCATTGGAGAAGGATGATGAAGATAAGGAATCAAAGTAAAAAAGGACTACTCCATAAAAGGGAGATTCAAAATTTGAACTTAAACCACTTCATCCTCATTTAAATTATGTATTTTTAGAGCATGAAACACAACCAGTAATGATCTCTTCTATGTTATCAAGTTTTGAAGAAGAGATATTGCTTGTAGTACTAAAGAAGCATAAGGAAGCGATTAGATGGGAGACATCGGACTTGAAGGGTATCAACCTTACTGCACTCACTGGATTCTTATGAAGGAAGAATAAAAATTGGTAGCTCAACCCTAAAAGAGGCTTAATCCAACAATGTAGAAACTGGTAAAGAAAGAGGTATTTAAACTACTTGATTCAGTAGGAGCTGTACTCGAACAAAGGCGGGAGAAGGTATTCTATGCAATTTATTATGCGATCCATACCTTGATAGAAGCCCAAGTCAACTACACCACAACTGAGAAAGAACTTATTGCAATTTTCTTTGCCTTCGAGAAGTTTAGGCCATATTTGTTAGGGGCTAAAATTATGGTGTGGTCTGACCATGCAGCATTGAGACATCTCTATGCCAAGAAGGAGTTAAATCCTAGGTTGATAAGATGGGTGCTCCCTTTGCAAGAGTTTAACTTAGAGATAAAAGATAAGAAGAGGGTAGAGAATTTTGTGGTAGATCACTTATCTAGATTCGAGCACAATCATGTTGAAAAGGGGAAGATTTTAGACTTGTTTTCTAATGAGCGTATTTGTGCTTTGTTTGTATGTAAAGTTACTGTGCCTTGGTTCGCTAATATGGCTAATTTTCTCGTAGGTGGGTATATATGCCAAGGGACTTCACATGGTAATAGAGGAAGAAGTTGAAAGTCGATGCAAAGTACTACATTTAGGATGATCCTTATCTTTTCTGCCTATGCGCCGATCAAGTGTTGAGAAGGTACATTCTGAATGAAGAACAAGGGGAGATTATCCAAACTTGCCATAATAGAAAAGCTAGTGGACATCACGGACCCAACAGAAAGGTATTTAAAATTCTTTCCTGTAGATTTTATTGGCCTACCTTATTTAATGATGTAAAAATGTTTATTTAATCTTGTGATAGTTGTCAAAACACTACTAAAAAATCCAAAATAGTGACAAAAAAAGTTGTCACTAAATTATGTTTTTTCATCACTAAATCAATTTAGCAACCACTTAGCGATGACTTTCTTTTTGAAACAAAAGTCGTTGTAGCAAAATTTAATGACAATAAGAAGTCGTCGCCAAATTTTAGCGAGAACAAAGCGTTGTCGCCATTTTACATCGACGATGTTCTAGCTAAATTTTGCAATGACATTATATTCATCTCAAAATAGCTATGACAATGTTCATGTAAAATTTTATGATAATGTATTTTCGTTGTAATATGGCTATGACATTGTTCACGCTAAATTTTGCGATGACAGTTTAATCGTCGCAGCTTTACTACGACATTGTTCGCGCTAATTTTGTAACGACAGTATATCTATCGCAAATTTGCTACGACATTGTTCATGCTAAATTTTGCTACTATAGTTCAATTGTCGCTATATTACTATGACAATGTTCTCGCTAAATTTTTCGACAACAATACATTCGTCATTATACGATATGTTTCCTTTTATTTAGCGTCAAGTATTTTGTCACTAATGTACTCTCGTAAAGTTAGCTAGAATTATGTTATGCCTAAATTGTAGCTAAATAGCAATTATCCAAACATGCTAATCCATCGATAAATTGAAATTATTTTTTAATTTATTAAATTAATGTGGAGATTTAATCATTCAAATAATAAACTACAAATGATAAATTTACATTTAGATTACTCTCTCTCTCTCTCTCTATATATATATATATATATATATATCATTAAAAAAAGTTATTTACAAGTGCATATCTAAATTAATTGTATATCCAAAAAAATAAGTGTATATATTGCAGTAACAAATGATATACAAAATATCCTAATATATAGTTATAACTATAATATAGGTAAAATAATATCTATGACTCAATGTGTAAATGTAGTGAAAACCTTAACTATTAGTCCTGTCCGTATGAGATGTCAATAGGCGCATCTGCTCCTCAATATACTGCTGGAAAAGTTGCTATTGTGTCTCCATCTGCTGCTAGATCTATCTAACCTACTACTCCACATGCTGATTTATCTCTTGTTCAATCTCAGCATGAATTTGAACTTGAAGCTCAGTCCTCATGTTGGATAGATGCAGCTCAAACCTCTCCTTCATTTCTCTTGTAGCATGTTCTTCAAAAACAAAATAAAAACGAGATGTGCTAACCTCTGTATAATATTGACTTACTGTAGCTCCAAGTCCATACACCTGTCCTCTCTGTGCACCCCCTACTACATCCAAGTATATCTGATTCTCATCAACATTTTCACCTTCACTTTGAGATCTCTCCAACCTAAGCTGTATAATTCTATCCTGAAAATCCGTATTAAAAATTACAATGAAGCTCAATAAATTCTTATAATATGCATTATAATCATATGTATATTGACATCTACAATCAATCAATTAACACTTACATATATCACCCTGCATTTATTATTAACAAAAGAATGTCCATCATTTTTTTTGTATAGGTGTGTAAAAAGACTTCATAGGTAATAGGCCATCGTCGATTCTTTTTAGACTAAAATACAGTAAAAGATGAAAAATTAAAAAAATAGACTCAGATGTTGTATAAAATTTGGCAGCATTTCCCCTAAAATTAAGACAAATCCAAATTGTCAAACCTGATAAAAATTCATATTTACACTTTTATAAAGATCAAAGCAATTATAACAATGAATTTGGCCACTTCTAGGCCTCAAAGCAATTTATCTAATCATCAATTCAAACATATTCCCTTTTAGAATCAGCTTCACATCAACTTATTGATCATTATTAAGAAAGTAGCTATTAGAGAGTATGTCCTAGAGCCCATATAAAAGGGATGTATTTCATATGTATGAATTCATATTCTTAATAAAAGACATCATTTATTTATTAATGCTATATTTAAATGCATGAGTTTGAAAATCTTAAATTAATAAATGAAGTCCTTAATATTATAAACATAGTGCAAAGACAATCATGAAAGTGTTCATGATATGAGATGTCTATTGCATGCGAATGTGTTAATATATAAATATCCCTAGTCATAGAATTAACAAGATAGAACATTGTTAACTCGGACAGACTAGCACATGTTATGCTTCTTGAATGGTTCAAGCAGTGGTTTTCATAACTGTGATTATGGAAGATAATCAAAGCTAACATGTGGATGCTTGTTAGAAGAAAAAATTCATTGGAGACCTACAAAGAGAATCCTCACATGGATATTAAATCTATGTCAGTGAGGAATCTCTTCATAGCAGTTGTGCAAGTATCCTTAGACTTGAGATCACCAAAGTTATCTTAAGTAGTAAGTGGTATACTTTGACTCCATAACTGATTACTTCTAACTGGAGGTGAATATAGTTAGGAGGTTGGGTATATCATGACCTACTTAAAGATAGTTGAGTGATTAACAAAGGATTCACCATCCCAGATTTATTAAAGGAAGTTATCTCGCATGATTCCATAATTACCTTGTTCAGAGAATCTTTGGCCAGAGTAATATGCCAAGATGGATAGGGATCCATGAAGGGCATTTTGGAAAAAATGGTTAAATTAATAGAACATACATAATTAGATTTATATGAGTTGACAGAAATCCATACTCAGAATCTAATTGAGATAAGAGTGGTGAAAGGTGTAATTGCATGGTAACTATTTCTATGGAAGGATATAGTCAAACCACTTGACTTTCCTGACATTTGGATAGTCATGATGCCTAGCTAGAGGCCAATCATGACTTGTATAATAGTGTATCATAAATATCAATAGGGATTGATAAAATGATTTAAAGAAGTTTAAATCATGTAAGTTTTGAATAGAACTCACAATTACATATTATACCGCCAATATGGACAAGAACCCAATAGGTCACACACATATAGAGAAAAGGATAAAATGGTAAAATGACAAGGATAATAATATTTGATATTATTATGGGAATAAAGAAGTGAATAATTAAGAGAATAATTAATTAAAGAGTTTAATTAATTATGATTAAGTAAAATTATTCGCAGAACTTTTTAGAAATGTTCTGTAAAATGGACCTAATTAAAATATTATATTTTATAATTAATAATTATTTGACTATAAGTATTATAGGGCTGATATAATAATTAATAGATCCATTGGAGAAAATAATGGAGGCCTAGAAAATTGAGTTTGGCATAAAAACCCTCTATAGAAAGGGTCGCACGCCAACTTCATATATATATTTCATCAGTGTTATGGAGCCTACATATTTAATTTGGATGGATTTGGGTGATTAAATCCAAGTGTATGCATGAAAGGCCTAGTTTGTGGGTTTTGTGCATAGTCTTTTATGAAAGGGTTTAAATTAGATTTCATTGAGCCCAAATAAATTATTAATAATTCCATAAGCCCATTTAATATTTCTCCAGTAATTTTAAAGAGCCCAATCTCATTATGAATTTTAATTTTTAATCTAACTATAAAAATCCAAGTGATAGGGATTTTAGGATTAAGTGAACAATTAAGAGAAAAGAAATTCTTTCACTCTCTCAATCCTAGCTGCCACGCCCCTTACTAGCATCAAGGGATTTTGGCCAGCCCTTGTGTTTCTCTATTGTTGGTTCATTCAATCATTTGCTAGTGTGGATTACTAATTGGAGGTGTTTAATTTTGGACACTGTGGTTTGCGATAACTCGGTGAGAAGGAAAATCAACTATTCAACAAAAATCAAAGGTGATTTTTCTTATTCTCATTAATATGTATATTGTAAATTCATGGCAAGATCAGATCTATTGGTTAAAAAATTTTAAATTCCTCTTATGTATGAGATGCATGTAACGGATAATTTCCAATATGGTATCAGAGCCAGGTTTTTCCATGAATCTACAATTCTATATTTTTTGCGGAATAGTTTTTATTTTTGAGTTATTTATTTCATGAACTTTAAAATATCATATTTAATTGTTCATAAAATGAGAAATATTAATTTCTGGATGTATGTGATCAAATATATTAAACGAAAAATAAACACGATTCTTTTGAGAAAAAGAATCATTGTGAATGGCGTGTAGGTTTTTATTTTTCAATGAAAGTTTTAGGGGCTGTTCTAAATTAAATTTTCATTGATCCACTCTAAGATCATTTTGATGATAATTTATGTGTTTAATATATGATATTAAGCCATAGGATCAAACAAAATTAAAATCGAACAAGTTTTACATGAAAATTAGTTTAGTCGAAAAGTTCAATAAATTGGTGTTCTTGATGTGTTCTTGGTGTGTCCTTGTTTAGAACAATTTTTAATCTTCTAAATTTGATATATCTGATATATTAATGTATTTTTAATTAATTGGATTAATTAAAATGGGCCTTAAATAAATTGGATTAATTTTAATTCATTAAAACCATTAATGGGCTTAATTATATTTACGAACTTGGTTTAAATTAGTGAATGACTTGATGGGCCCAAAGAGCTGATTTAAATTAAATATTATAAAACTATAATTAAGTTTATTAATGTGTTTTAAGGGCTGGAGTTGGCTTGGCTCTTTTCAAAAGGCCCCAATTGTCTAATAGACACAAAACTAGTTTGTATGTGAACACACTTTAGGGTTTATTATATGGCTTTCGACCTATCCTTTATTTTAAGCCCAAAATTGATTTTTTAATTATTTAATGTGATTAATTAATTAAATAATAAATTAATAATTAATTAACAATCAATTAGATTGATAATTGAGACAAGAACACATGCATGCAAAAATGTTTCCTAAAATAAAAGTTTCCAAAATGGAAAAAGTTTTGTAATTTGATCATATTACAAAAATAACTCAAAAGTAAGTTTCAAGAGTTGAAACAAAGTTAGTAATCCATTATATGTTTTACTTTATGCATTATAAATGCATATAAGGGTGTATAATTACCATGATGGATAGTTATGGACAAGGCCCAATGTGATTGAGTATAATGCATGTTTCGGCCCAATGAGAACTTTCATGTTCTTGCCAGTTGTTTTTGGTTTGTATTTCTTCTCAAATTGTAATATGTAATTAGATTACTTAGATTAGAATTAGAGATAGAAATGGAGACCACTCTTATGGAGCAAGATGGGCTGGATGGAGATCCAACAAGTTTGAAGATAATGTAATTATTTTTACTTGTTTGAATCATGCATATTACCTAAGTTTGACCTTTTGATTTCCCTTTTGGCTCGGAAAAATCAATGTAGTAAAGTCCATAACTATACCATATTTGTATGCTCATATTTATGAGATAGATATAGGAAGCATACCAATGTATGCCAACCATGTATGATGAGACTTAATTAACTAAAATCCCTCAAACTAATACTAAGGTATGCCTTCCATTAATTTGAGGAGAACCATAGTTCTTTATAGTGTTGGTTATTGACTACATTCAAGCTTACATTATATAGAATATATTCGAATCTAATTAAATGGGTCATCTTAGCTAGCCTATTAGCTTGTTGACCACAGTCAAGGCTAATGGTTCTAGAGGCAAGATTAGGGAATGCATATATGATATGTATGTATCAAGAGTTGATAACTTAATGATCCAATAGTTGTTAGAGACACAATGGGTATAGAGATACCAACCTTTAAAGGGTATGGAGTTTGATTTGTTAACCACAATCAAGGTCAAATTTTATATCAAGGATTGGATATTGGCCCACTAAGAAAACCACTAAGAAAATAGACTTTATAAGTTGAAGCCAGAATGACTAATTTGTATAGCCAACCACAAGCCATAAGTTTAAGAATCATCAAATATCAAGCTCGATAATTTGCCCTAAAATATTTCTCAAGTAAAAAGCAAGTTTTCAATAAAGCATATTTGGATCTAGAATGGGACCCAGGATAGGAAAACTTTAATATATTTATATATATATAAACATGAGAACCCAACTGCTGATCTAACAAAATCTACAAGATGATACTTTGAGCTATCAGTGTGCGACATATATAATCAAAATTATATTCAAGTGATCATACTAGCTAATTTGAGACATAAAATACCAAAATCTTTTTCACAAAGAATGTCATTGGTAGCCTAGACAAGCAAGCAAGCAAACACACTACACAAATTGCTCTCGTTACATGAAATGAAACCAACAATTAGGTGGGTACAGCTCTAATAATCTATTTCTAAATTTATCCATCAATTAACTATCAAAATAATATAAGAACTCAATAAATAGATTGCTCATTCATAAATAAGTTAAGCAAAAGATCAACTTGAGTAAATGATGCATTAAACCATTCCAGCAAGAAGTGATATATAGCCAGCTAAAAAAAAAAATCAGTTATAAGTCCAAGGTTTTGAGCTGCTGAATTGGCCCAGTAGCCAAAGTTCACAATATGAAGTTAGTCATTGCTTGCTGAAGGATGAAAAAACAAAGAACTACATTATCAGGCAGTTAAGGAAGCAATAGTCCCACCCGCTAACTTTTCTACTTTCCTATGATTTTCTAATGCAAAAGCCAGATATCTCACTTATTAAAATATACTGAAAACTGAGAAACTGAAATATCTTATGCTAGCTTTGTTAGACAAGAAAATAGACATGGATCGAATTCATTAAGCAAAGAGAGAGACATTTAGTGAGAGAATTCACAATTAATGGGGAATTGAAATGTCATTTTTTAGATATCAATTACAAACGTCATATAACAGGGACTCAATTATCATATTAACACCAATTAAGATTTAAGCTTATTCTTTAGTTTGATGTTAGACTGTAAAGAATGAAAGAATACTAAGGCCATTTTGAACTCAAGATAACGCATTAATGCAGTTTTCTCATCAAAATATACCATACACCAAGAAATCATCTCTTTCAAATCTTTCCCCAAAATTGTAAACTCAAACGCAACTTTGGCCTCAAATGATTACAATCCGAGTTACAACAGTTGGTCAATGGAAGATATAGCCAGAAATTGTTAGAGAGTATGCCCTAGAGCCCATGTAATAGGGATGTTTTTCATATGTATAAAATTTATATTCTTATTAAAAGGCATCATTCATTTATTAATGCTATGTTTAAATACATGAGTTTGTAAATCTTAAATTAATAAATGAAGTCCTAGATATTATAAACACAGTGCAAAGGCAATCATGAAGGTGTTCATGATGTGAGATGTTTATTGCATGCAAATGTCTTAATATCTAAATATCCCTAGTCATAGAATTAACAAGATAGGACATTGTTAATTTGGACAGACTAGCACATGTTATGTTTCTTGAATGGTTCAAGCAGTGGTTCTATGGGAGATAATCAAAGCAAACATGTGGATGCTTGTTAGAAGAACAAGTTCATTGGAGACCTGCAAAGAGAATCCTCACATGGATATTAAATCTATGTCAGTGAGAGATTCATAGCGGTTGTGCAAGTATCCTTAGACTTGAGATCACCAAAGTTATCTTAAGCAGCAAGTGGTACACTTTGACTCCATAACTTATTACTTCCAACTGGGAGCGAACATAGTTAGGAGATTGGGTATATCATGACCTACTTGAAGATAGTTGAGTGATTGACAAAGGATTCACCATCCCAGATTTAATAAGGGAAGTTATCTCGCGTGTTTCTATGATTGCCTTATTCAAAGAATCTCTGGCCAGAGTAATATGCCAAGATGGATAGAGATCCATGGAGGGCATTTTGGGAACAATGGTTAAATTAATAGAACATACATAATTAGATTTATATGAGTTGACAGAAATTCATACTCAGAATCTAATTGAGACAAGAGTGGTGAAAGGAGTAATTGCACGGTAACTGTTTCTATGGAAGGATACAGTCAAACCACATGACTTTCCTGACATTTGGGTAGTCATGATGCCTAGCTAGAGGCCAATCATGACTTGTATAATGATGTATCAAAATATCAATAGAGATTGATAAAATGATTTAAAGGAGTTTGAATCATGTGAGTTTTGAATAAAACTCACAATTACATATTATACTGCTAACATGGACAGGAACCCAATAGGTCACACACATATAGAGAAAGGATAAAATGGTAAAATGACAAGGATAATAATATTTGATATTATTATGAATGAAGAGAAGTGAATATGATAATAATTAATTAAAGAGTTTTAATTAATTAAGATCAAGTAAAATTGTCCGCGAAACTTTTGAGAAATGTTCTATAAATTGGACCTAAATGAAATAATGTATTTCATGATTAATTATTATTAATTTATAAGTGTTATAAGACTACTATAAGTGTTATAGGACTGATATAATAATTAATAGGTCCATTGGAGGAATTATTGAGGGCCAGAGGAATGAAGAAAGTTGGTGGAAGCCATTTTGTAAGGGCCACACGCCTACTCCAATAAAAAAGGCCTTAATGGCCCATTTCATGCACTAAATTAATTTATATATGTTACATAAGTGTTATGAAACTCACAAATTTAATTTGGTTGGATTTGGAATCCATTTGGGTATTTAAATCCAATTAGATGCACAAAGGGCCTAGTTTGTGGATTTTGTGCATGGTCTTTTATGAAAAGATTTAATTTGGATTTAATTAAGCCCAAATGATTATAATTAATTCAAGGGCCCAATTAATAATTCTCCAGAAATTTTAAAGAGCCCAATCTCATTAAGGAGTTGGAATTTTAACCTAACTATAAAAGGCCAACTAATGAGGAATTAGGATTAAGTGATTAAAACAAAAAGAAAGTCTTTTTCTCTATTCTCTCTCTCCTTTTTGCGCCAACTCCAAGCTAGCTTCTTGGAATTTCATCCAGCCCTAGTTAAACACCAATTTGTTGGTTCAATTTATCCCTCTCTAGTATGGATTACTCATTGGAGGTGTTCAATTTGGGACACTGTGGTTTGCGACAACCCGGTGTGAAGTAAAATCAACTGTTCAACAAAAATCAAAGGTGATTTTTCTTATTCTCATATAGTCATATTGTGTATTCATGGCAAGTTCAGATCTAATGGTTAAAAAAATTTTAAAATTCTGCTCATGTATGTGATGCATGTAACCGTTAAAATCCAACAAAAACAACAATAGGTAGGCATTAAAAAAAGCATATGTATACTAGAACAGAGAACCTATAGAGACTATAGTAGCATTTACTTCCAAAATTATATATAATAAAGCACAAAAATGTAGTCTTGTTATGTTTCTTATGGATACACCGGGTGATGAACTGGGAACTCATTAAAGGAGACCAACATATTTATCTCTCATGTAATCATTTAAAGCACTATACATTAATGAGTCTGTAACTCAGTTTTACATCATCTAAACTCATATCAATAGGTGACAATTATCATCTTTGTGGCTGCTAAACAGAAACTCACCGAAGTTTCTGATGCTCCTTTCTCCAACAAGTATACAGAAATGCTTAAATTCATACCCCAACAAGAAAAAAGAGTTCTAATTTTTTTGTAAGCTAAAGTTTTATTCCAAACAAACAGCAAAACCAGAAACCTTAAAAAACATAGTTTTAGCATCCTGTTAGAGCAAACAAAATATAAAGACCCAAGTAGGAGATGGCAGTCATCCAATTGGCAATCAACTAAAACTAAAACCCACTAAGCAAAGAAAACCCACTAAGCAGCAAATACAAAGAAATGAACTAGGTAGCAATCAACTAAAACTAGAAAGAACCACGGGATAAAATAGGATAAAAATAATGAGACTAGGCACCAGGGGCTCCCTAACCATCTAAAAAACCACCATTAAGCTTCAAAACAGCCTTGAGCAGAGAAGAATCCTTTAACTGCAAAGGAAGGCATTCCCCAAAATCCACCAAACAAAAAAGGGACAACAACAAATAAGGGACAATATCATAAAATTCACAATAATCCTAAAATAATTTTTAAAAAATAACATATATACCAGTCCATACCATCCTTTAAACATGAAACCAAGCATGCAAATAAGATAATTGCTAAAAAATTATAAAAAATGAAGCAAAGAATGCCTATAAATATACATAAAAAACCTATATCCTTGGCACGATATGATTATCAACAAAGAGAGAAAAAGAGAAACCCTAACTCACAAAAAGAAGAATAGACGGATAAAGAGAAACGATGCCTTTGATTAGTATATCATAAATTTAGCATTGACAGTGCAAACTGAGTTGGCGGTCATCCAATGGCTTCTCTATATAATAGGTTCATATTTTAGAGAAAAAAGAGATGGAAAAGAAAAGGGATATAATTTGTCTTGTGTTTTACAGAGAATTGGTTTCTGTTTTTAACTTTTGGTATTTTACATTTTATTTTTATAAAATAATTGTGAATTATTTTTTGATGGCAATAGAATTTATGTCCCGCCATTCTCTCAAAGACAGTAATGATCGAAATTTTAATTTTTCAACGTTTGAATTTTATCCTCTCATTAAAAATAATAAAATTTAAGATCTAACGATTAGATTAAATTCCCTTTGTTGTTTGTATATTATTATGACCGGATTTTTATCCCTTCATTAAATTTTGGTCATTAAAAATCAATTTTCTTGTAGTGATTTGAGCAAAATAATTGACTTTGATAGGGTACATACCTTATACCAAACTATATAGGGCATATTAAATATCATATGACTTTAAAGTTACTATGTTGCCTCTTTACTCTCCTCAGTTCTGGGCTAGATATGCACTAAAACACATTATAGCCAAAGTGATTCATATAAGCATTACCCTATGCAAGTTCCTCTAAAATTAGCTTTCAAATGAACCATATTTCTTAACTTAGTAGGTTTTATTACTCTAAAACTTATCACTTTTTCTATATACATATTTATATATAGGGATTCTCTAATTAAGTGACCATGCCATATACAACATATTGGTTATTTAGGTAACTTACCATTTAATTCAACCTACTCCTTCTTATAATAACATTCATGTCATTCAATTTTTGATAATACCTCATCTTATGGCCATACCTTTCTAAACTATATATTTCTAAACTTTAGCATTGGTGAGACTTCACAAATCTATTAGCCAACTAATAATCAAATAGCATAACAACCGCCACTTTAATATGCAATCATGTCAACATTACTCACTGCTAGCTTAATTTAGCCTAATCATGTGGCTCTCTTCATAAGCGTATAAACTATACAATACTGTGTTAATGATTTATGATTGATTTATTATTTGGATCAGTGAATACTGATGAAGGAAGGGAGTATATGTGGCCATGCACTGGGAGAGGAAAAGTCATGCTTGGTTGTGCATAAAAAACAATAGGCCATACTTGGCCATGTATCAATTACCATAGGCTATACTTGGTCGTGCATCACAAGGTGAAAAAGCCACTTGGCTGTGCACTATGAGAAGAAAATGGCCACTTGGCCATGCACTACAAGAATGAAAGGCCACTTAGTTATGCACTATTAGAAGAAAAAGGCCACTTGGAAATGCACTGCAAGAAAAAAAATGGCCACTTGGCCATGCACTACAAGAAGAAAATGGCCACTTGGCCATGCACTATAAGATTTGGTTATGCACTACAAGAAGAAAATGGCCACTTGGTCGTGCACTATAAGAAGGAAATGGCCAATTGGCCATGCAAGAAGAATAAGGCCATACACGACCATGCAAGAAAAGGCCAAAGGCCATGCATGGTCGTGCAAGAGAAAGGCAAAGGTCATACGTGGCCATACAAGAAAAGACCAAAGGCCGTGCAAGAGAAATGACATATATATATATATATATTCGCGACCATGCAAGAAAAGACCAAAGGCTTGATGCAACTGTGCACTCAACGTTTGCTAAAAACAAAATCCTGATTATGCAGATCAAACACTTAAACTCAAGATCTCAACCTAACATCTTACAGCAATACTCACTAAGCCATTAAATCTTTCTAACTCCTCTTAGCTTTAACATAACTCAACTTGTCATCCATAAACTAATGTTTCTTCACTGTTCTCAGATAACCCTAGTCTTATCAGATCAATCACTTTCTTATTAAAGAGGTAACTATATACCATACACAATCAACACAATATTCCCATACCTGTTATTGAAGCTTCATCTCCTCTAACTTATTTGTTTTGATTTCTTCCTTCCCTACTCTTAATCTGACTTCTTATCTTTCTTTCTTTACACAATAGAGATAACAGGCAAGATTATCATCTCCCTAAATCCCTAATACCAGAAATCAAATCCAAGATTTGGAGGAGAAAGGTTGTAAGAGATAAGGAAATATTACGCTTAAATGACTAACTCATTAACCTCAAGCCATGCACCTCTTTCATCCAAAACCAAAAGAAAGAAAGAGAGAGAGAGAGAGAGAGAGAAAGAAAAAGAGAGAAAAAGAGAAAGAGAAAGAGAATGAAAGAAGTTAGATCTACCCTTCTCTTTCCTTTCCTACGATCTCCACAACTCAAATCCCATAAGGTCTCTTATTTAAGAAGCTATTGAAAGAGTTAGTGGGGCAAATATCTCATTAAGGGAATTTCCAAAATTTCCCTTATGCACTTTAACCCCTAATAACTTATATTTCTTATACTTTAACCCAAAACTTCTAATTTAATGCAATTGTATCCTTCATTATAATTTAACTATACCTAAGTTATATACATATTGCAATTACAAAAATACCACTCATGGGACTTAACTTCAATAATGCAAAAAAATCTAATTTTTCCTTATTTAAGCATAATCCTCATTAATGTTTTATAATTCGATTAAGGCCAAGGTTGGGGCCTTACATTCTTCTTTTATTTTACTTGTTATTTACATTATGAATAATGAGTAGTTGTTTTGTTGTTTATAGGTCTTTAAATCCCCTAATCATGTAAAGATTATGAACTAATTTATCTTGATATATGCATGGATATTTATTTTCCCTTATGCTTATCTTAGTATGAATGTTCTTGCAAGTGTTCATGGTTTGTGTCTTGTAAGGTGATAAATGAATGCTTGTTGTATATTCATATTATGCATGTTCAGTTTTACTTCATGCGAGCCTTAGTTTTGATGTGACTCTGAAATGAAAGCCATTAAATTTATGGTTAATGTGTAGTAATATCTAAAAAAGTGAGGAAATGAATAGATGTTGGGCTGAAAGGCTCCGAAATAGGATACTAGCACATGCCTAGGCCTTGGGACCCATGCTTATGTTCACTATTTGGAAGGCTTCGGAATAGGATACCAAAAAGTGATAATAATAGGCTTTGAAATTGAATACTAGTGTTTTAGATGGGTTGACCACATCCAAGCATATAAAATCTTATATTAAAATGAACCTTGCATGGGAAGAGTAGGATTAGATTTCCTGAGCAACACTTTAAGTCATTATTATCCTCTTTGAATTTATAATTTGCATTTTAGTGTTTTGGTCATCTTTACTTGCATAGCTCTACTCCTTTAATTTCTTCATTTTAATCACTACATAATAATCAACACAATCATCAAAACAATTAGGAATTATTTAGCATATAATCAATTGCCATAGCTTGCACACATATAAAAATCCCTTGGGTTTGATATCTTGAAGTCTTAAAAATACTCCACTTTATTACTTGTCAATCTAGTGTACTTGCTAGGGTTGCAACAGTTATACATGCAAATGTTCATATACGCATATATAAATATCTATGTATCTACTTATCTCAATTTAGCATTCTCGTATTGCACATACATATCATTCCATAATTACTTTTAATTCCATGTTTAGTATGTTCTAATTAGGTTTAAGAGTGTCTAATAGATAGTTGAAGACCTAAATAGCATGTTTGTGTCATATACTAAGTGGCTCAATTTATACTGAAGACATTGACTCAGTGGAGGGAAAGGTCACTTTAGTGAGCAATTTGCTATCTTGGGTAGCTACTTGATGGAGTGAAAGGGGCACTCTACCAAGTGGATTGATACTTGGTGGAGTGAAAAAGTCACTCCACTAAGTGGACCATTGGGCATCATTTCTGTCTGATTGTATATCAATTATTTCACCTAGTATATGAGGTTTATAGCCTAAATGTCTTCTACAAAGTTGTTTCTATATGTAATAGTTTCCAAAACATCAAAATTTACTAAACTATGACTTATAAATCTCAAGATATCAATAAAAAAATACAGACTGCTTTAGAAAGTAGGACAACAAGGGTCCTTCAAATTTAGGCTCAATTTCTAATATCTTAGGGATAGATTCAGGTTTTAGTTTTTTCTAAAAACTAGTAGATATATCTCTTATCTTTCATATCAAACTAGAATCACTCAATTTAGGCATATACGAAGGGAGTTATGCCCTTTACACTAAAACTGGTTCATGTGAACCTTAAATAGATTTCCACTGTTTCACATTCTCAGGCACAAATTCTCTTTCTTGTACAACAACAACAATATCAAATATTTTTATTATCAATCTCAAACCACTTATAGCATATAAACCAACTTGAATCAAATAAATATAGAGTCATTCTAGTATTTTTATTCTCACTTTGTCTTTAAGCTTCTAAACTTACTAAATATCCCTTTTCTCATTAGTCTAATGTTTGACCAACTTTAAAGTGCATTCTACTCCCTCATATTAGACTTAATTGCTAATTTTACACTTCACTAACTTCTTTCAATAAATTCATCCACACTGCTCTTATAATAATACACATTTACCCCTTTAAGTAATAATTTACAAAAATACCCTTCACTTTTACATTAATATTGATTGCATCCCAATTGCATAATTAACAATACTTTAACATAGAAACTCTTTCAATATCTCTCTCCGTTGTACACTAATCCTATCAAGGTATATTTTAGGGCCTTACATATATAGTGTGTACACTTTGTATTTATGTTGTATACAGTGTGTGTATTTGATATATACATTGTGTATACATGCTGTATACATAGTGTGTACTAGCTGTATATATAGTGTGCATTTGGTGTATACACAGTGTGTATTTGATGTATATAACATATGTATTAGCTATATACACCGTGTGTACATATTGTATACATTATGTACATTATATATATAATGTATACTAGCTGTATACATCGTGTGTACATGCTGTATACACTGTGTGTACTTACTATATACATCATATGTATATGATGTATACACAATGTGTAGTAGTTGTATACATAATGTGTACATCATGTATATACAGTGTGTGCTAGCTATATACACCATGTGTACATCATGTATACATCAGAAATTTCATGAAATTCCATTGCTAATTAGTTCACCTTCTATATAATGCCTTCCATACATACCAATGGCTTTAATTTCTATTTTTTTATGGTGGCTATTACACATGTTGATCTCTTACTGGGTTTGAAACATGTGATTAATATATGTATTGGCATTATCTCCTAGCAAGTTTGGTAGAATAGGCACAGTAAATTTCATCATGACTTGATCTCCCATTTGATAGGAACACATACTACAAAATAGATACAACTTGTGGTTAAAATTTGAATTTTGCTATTTTAGTAACATGGTAATTATACTATAACCATGTATGGCATCTTCACATGTTTTGTTGTGCTCTCTTGCTAGGCTGCTATGGTTTTCGCTGTTTGCTACTTTTTGCATCTTTAAAGACTAAGTCTGTTATTCCATTATTTGAAGGGATTGGTTGAGAACACATACAAAGATAGAATAAGAAGATTGATGAGATTAAAACCTCCAATAGAGTTTTGAGTTCAAAGCTGGTTGCAGTAACCAGCCACATGGATTATTTGTATCACATGGAAAACATAGTGGCTTTTGTTGTCTCTAAACAATTAATTTTGGTATTAATCTATACTATACTGTATTTTTATACTTAGATCTTGGTCATGTTTATCCCCTCTTTTGATAATTTCAACAATTTTTTATACAGATGTATGTATAAATTGATGTCGGTGACATGAAAATATACATTTTTCTGGTACTAAGACTCAGGTTACCGACCATATTGTGATTTAGTTAGCTATTTTGGATGCATTTTAGGCAGATTCAAAGACAAATCCATTTCTTAGTATAAATATAAGCAATATCCATCAACACATAGATGACAAAACCAGCATCATTACTTTTCTACTAAAAAAAAGGTGATCAAATATTGGGATGAGATTAGGGCAACGACAATAATTTTAAAACTAGGATAATAATACTTGCCAAGAAAGAGACCATATTATTGAAGTTTACTTCTAAATACCACTTTCACCAAGTCTTAATTCATTCTTTATATTGACTCATTTCAAAGACTAACATACATCTATAAGCTATTGAACATGTTGCACTTCACACAATAATTATATACTCTAAAGCTGTGGTATTTTCAAGATTTAGATTCTCTATATTATTCTTTAAAATAAAGCTACAATTCTTCTTAGAATGGTACCCTTTTTATCCAAAGGTGAGATTTTTACAAATTTTGTATTAGGTCCTTTATGCCCTCTTAAAATCCTGGCTATAGAGCCATCAATTGTATTAATAAGTTTAATGCCTTCATCATCTCTAGCAGCGGCAAGCATGCTGTCTGATGTATTAAATGTAAGAGTTCATATTAGTAGGGTGAATAGAGTAATATTGGTCTTAAAGTCACCACCTGTAGAAGGAATAACAAAATGTCTATAAAACTAGATATGTAGATGAAAAATTAGCATATTTGCCACCATAAAATAGCTAAGCGTGGCTAAAATTCCAAACTAACACAATATTCCTACTAAATATGACACCAGAATGCATGGAATAATGTTTGGTTCCTGATGAGACCTAAAACACCCCAAACTAACATCTCTATTATAAATAATTCAATCTACTTAAAATGTGTTATGTTAAGCAATTAACTCGATTAACATCTACATGCACTCATATCACCTGATCTGTCTAATCATATAACTTGTATTCTAATTAGGCTTCTCACATCATTCATGTACATTTCATTTTGAATAAGCATACTGACTCATTATATAACCCATTATCTTAATAATACTAGATTCAACTATCTTAGTCATTTCACTATCATGCATAGCATTCATCATTCCAACACATTTGAATAAAGTCATTATAGCTTCTAGATGCATGCATATATTAGCATTCTTACTATGAGCTTATTACAATCTTAACCCCCATATGACATATATATATATATATATATTACAAACTTTATACATATTAAACATGTAAGGAATTATACAAAATCTATCAAAATTCCTACATCAACTTCTATAGACTGGTGTTGGCCTGTCCTAATGTAGAAAACATTCCTGTGCAAAAGCCTTGACTACCAAAACCTACACGAATCAAAATAACCCGTGCTAAACTATACAACCTAGTGGGGATACTAAACATGAAAGACAACCACTCACAGTGGTCAACAGAAATATAGGATATACGAAAACAATTGAAAATAATAAAATTTACATATTAGGAATAAGTATAAAATAAAGCACAATATCTTAAACAACAAGGTAACCCTTTAATTAATTCGGCATACTTGAATCTAAACAATTCATAAAGAGATCTATACATAATGTAAATAGATACCAATACATGCTTTAAGAACCACTATTAAACATGATAATCCATATATCAGATGCATAAATCATACTGTGATTAACTGTGAAACAATAGTGCTTTACTTTAACCTACTTAAGTTCAAAGAGTGGATAATGAGATCGGTGGATATCCGAGAGTATCAAACGGTGGATATCCGAAGATATTGAAACTATGAACCCAAACAGGGTTAATTGTATGATGGAACGATGGGTCAACAAGCAACCCAAACAGGGTTGTGAATGATCCAATCAGATCATCTATACTTTAGACCTAAAAGGTCAATGGTGGCAGCTGCAATATCCCTATAAGCGCCTATCTATCCACAGTTGAACTCTAGTAGCAGGCAATATAGTTTTTCATGTTCATTTAAAATATCATGCTTGTACTTATATCATACACCTTGCACATGCATATGTTCATATTATAGTACATAATTCTCTACTATAAAAACATGGATTCATGTAGAAATTTGAGTGTCGGTAATTGAACATACCTCTCATCATGAACTTATACCTGAACATGCTATCTTTAGGCAACACATCATATCACAATCATGTTATTGATAATTTCATAACTTCATACTTTCACATATTCATATACTTCAATGAGGGATCCAATATATGGTGACAACATATCTTTACAACTTTGTTTCTATAAGTCATTAAATTAATCTCATGTGTTGCTATTACATAATACTCTCTTATTTATATTTTAAAATGTTCTAAACTCACATATTAATGCCATATTTTAAGTTTAATTACATGTTTTAACATGCTTTAGATGGGCTTCAAAATGTTAGGGTAAGTGTTGATATTTGATGAGGCTAAAAATCATGTATAACTACAAAAGAAAAGGCCCACGGCTGAGACCAATTGGTCCCAGCCGAGTCTGATGGCTGTAACTAAGGTCAGAAGGGGTGCATGGCTGAGACAAAATGGTCTCGGCCGTGCCTCCCAGAAATGTCATACGAAAATTCTGCAGACAGTTTTTCTAAAGCAAATTGTACATCATTTTAGACCTCCCAAACGGCCTTTGCAGCGAAAATGGTCTTCTAAAACTTTGTTCCCTTATGTTTTTAGTTTCTAAAACATCAAGAATCTTTGCAATGTAATTTCTAAAACTCAAGATAAATTGAATTTACTAAAGACTTTTCATTAGGGTAGGCAACACAGAATTCCGGTTTTCAAGTAAAGATTAGGCAATTTTATAGGCATTATTAGACTTTACTTTCTTCATATAAATTGTATATTTTGAAGTATATGTTTCATAGGAATTAACCTCATGTCATTATGATCATTGTACACACATATATCACAATTTTACCACAAGCTATTCCAAAACTGGAATTAACATTTCACCTATCATTTAATAAATCATAAAATTTATTTAAAGATAGAATTAAGGATAGATTACTTCTACAATATTGTAGGTATATGTCTTGTAAAAATTTATAAATTTCAATGGTTACAATTAAAGATTTATATTTTAATTTATGCTAAAATTTCAGTCACTAGGTTAAGTGATTTCATGTAATTTCCTTAAATAACACTTCACAAACTAGTTCTCTTTTTCTTTGATCCAAAAATTTCAATCAATCATAACATGTTCTATCAAAAATAATCCATAAGAAATTAAGAAGACCCTAATCCCATACCTTGGCCGAAATCACTCTCTAGCCTCACTCTTGAGCTTTTCTTTTCCTTTGCTCCTAAATCCTTATTCTTCTCCTTAATCAACAATTCATTCATTCAATTTCAACATTAATTCCCACATTCAACTCAATCCACCATCATTCAAAAAAGAAGAAGATAGAGATGAAAAAGAAGAGATTAATTTTTAAGTTAGAATATTTACCTTATAATTTTACACTAATGATCTTGATTAAGCAACATGCAATGATTTCTTCAAAGGTTCCTTAGAGGAATTAACCATGAACACAAAAGAGAGAAGAATAATTTCTGTAACTTCACTCAAAAATTCCATCCCACACACCATCTCTCCTCACAAAATTGGATTTTATAATAACAAGGGAAAATCCCCTTTTTGGTCCCTTAAAAATTTGCATGTCACACAAAAACCTTACACCTTTTTGCATGCTTAACATTGACCCCTCCATTTAACTCTTCTCTTAAATCAACCTTTCCATTTATTCCTTCTTTTAAATTTACCTCTAAATTATTCTTTTATTCATAATTGACCCCTAAAATGCCATAATTACAAAATTTACCCTAAATTAATACTTTATACTCTAATTATACCATCGATTAATATTAAACTATAATATTAAATTTTATTTTCATGCAATTAATATAATAACAAAATAATTTATCACTTGTCCCATACTTTATATGAAATTCTCATTTTAATTTAATCTTAATCAAATAAAATCCTACTTAAAACATGCAATTTCAATTAGGGTCATGTTAGGGGCTTTACAATTCTCTCCCCCTTAAAGAATTTTGTCCTCGAAATTCATACCTGTTCCAAACAATTAAGGATATTGCTCCTTCATGACTGCCTCTGGTTCCCAAGTTACTTCTTGTACACCATGATGTTGCCAGAGTACTTTTACCAGAGGGATCTGCTTGTTCCTCAATTGTCTAATTTCACTAGCTAGGATTTCTTTTGATTCCTCATCATATGTAAAATCCGATTATATTTGAATATCTTGAACTTGCAGCTTATGGGACTCATCCGAACGATATCTTCTAAGCATAGATACATGGAACAAATCATAAAGCTTGACTAATTCCATAGGAAGGGCTAATCTATAAGCCACTGGTCCGACTCTTTAAAGGATTTTATATGGACCAATAAATCTCAGACTGAGCTTTCCTTTTTCCCCAAATCTAAGTACCTTTCTCCTAGGAGATACCTTCAAAAATACCTTGTCACCCACTTGATACTCGATATCTTTTCTTTTGAAGTCAGCATATGATTTCTACCTGTCACTAGCTTCTTTCAGCCTTTGCTTGATAACTTGAACTTTTTCCTCTATATCTCTAACAAGGTAAAGACCAATTATTTTACATTCAGTGAACTCAATCCAGCAGACTGGAGTTCTACATTTCCTACCATAAAAAGCCTTATATGGTGCCATTTGAATACTCTTCTGATAGCTATTATTATAGGCAAATTCCATTAAGGCCACATATTTATCCCAACTTCAAGAAAACTCCAAAGCACATCCTTTCATCATATCTTCTAGAACCTGAATAACCCTTTCAAATTGTCCATCCATTTGAGGATGAAAAGCTATACTGTACTTGAGCTGTGTTCCCAAAGCTTTTTGTAGACTCTACCAAAATCTCGATGTAAACCATGGATCTCGATTCGAAATTATAGATACAGGTATACCATGTAACCATACAATTTCATTCACATACAATTCTGCAAGCTTATCCATAGAATAATCTATTTGAACCGGTATAAAGTGAGCTACTTTTGTTAACTTATCCACTATTACCCAAACAACATCATATTTTCTTTGAGAAAGAGGCAAACCAGTAACAAAATCCATGGTAATGTCTTCCCACTTCCACTATGGAACTAGAATGGGATTCAAGAGACCTGAAGGAAATTGATGTTCTGCTTTCACTTGCTGACATGTTAGACATTTAGAAACATAGTCAACAATATCCTTCTTCATGCTAGGCCACCAGTAAAACTGTTTCAACTCTTGATACATCTTATTCCCACCTGGATGTATAGTAAATGCAGTATTATGTGCTTCATGCAAAAATATTCTTTTCACTTCTTTGTCATCAGGAATACACAACTTGTTATGGTAGTATACACCACCATCTTCTTTCATTGAAAATTTTGATTGATCTCCTTCACAAACTGGTTTGACAACCCGCTGTAACTTTTCATCATCCTTCTGAGCATCTATCACTATCTGCCTAACCATGGGCCTAGCTTTAAGCTATGCTAGTAATGCACCATCCAAAGTAAATTTCCATTTGCACTATTTTAACATCAATACTGCCATTGTCTTACGACTCAAGGCATTAGCAACCATATTCGCTTTTCCTGGATGGTAGTCAATTATACAATCATAATCTTTGAATACTTGCTTACTCAGAATTTATACCACAACTGCCAGTTTTAGATCATGAGTCGGGTAGTTCTGCTATGCGGTTTTAACTGTCTAGATGCATAAGCTACAACTTTACCATCTTGCATTAATACACAACCCAAACCAACCTTAGAAGTATCACTGTACATTGCATACTCTTTCCCTGACATAGGTTAAGTTAACATTGAAGCTTTAGTCAACATCTTCTTTAACCTTTCAAAGCTTGCTTGACAACGATCAAACCATTCAAACTTAATATTCTTCTTTAATAGCTTAGTGAGGGGTGAAGCAATGGTAGAAAAACCCTTCACAAAATGATGATAGTAACCTACTAACCCGAGAAAACTTTTAATTTCATGTACATTCCTGGGTGGTCTCTAATTAACAATAGCTTCAATTTTATTTGGATCAACCTTAACACCTTCAGCAGATACAACATGACCTAAGAAGGAAACTTCCTTAAGCCAGAAGTCACATTTACTCAATTTGGCATACAACTGATTTTCTTTCAAAGTTTGCAATACAATTATTAGATGTTCAGCATGCTCAGC